>ML787020.1:64195-112341 GCA_009831015.1 Picea engelmannii
CACAAAAAGTGGATCATATTACAAAAAATGATTTTCGCCTCGATTGTCCTTTTCTAAGAACCGATATCACAAAAATACATGATCTCATCATCATGGTCCTAAGAGCATCTCTCATATGACACCATGATAGTGGCTAGACGTTGAAATAGTCACACCCATGCCTATGGTACCCCAACTACATGTCACTGCATCTACTCTGGAAAATCTTCAATCTATATCATTGGCACTAGGCGTACCAATCTCTCTGGATTCCTCTGGAAGTTATCCAATACTCAATTAACATCTCCACATGGTTGGCCATCACGAACACGTAGTCCATGCAGAGGATATCCCTCAAGTCGTCTCAGTCCCACATTTGTATGATCAGACAATCACATTATTATCTTGATCCACACCAAAAACATTTATTTCTTAAAATCATTAAAAATATAAAAATCAAATAATTTTAAAAGAAAAATCTTATACTGATATCTCCATAGGCGCTGTCAGGAGGAATAGACATCTCTGGGTCGTTGCGATAATCTATCGCTATGTAGGGATAATCCTCGATCGCCACCACTTGGCGTGACCACCAAGCGAAAAATACATAATCCTAAGGATCACCTAGTTGTCCCCCTCCCTACCTCGGGAGTACCTCGGTCCACCAATCCATCATGCAATCTCTCACATAATGCGGATGGATGTCGACTTTAGGACTCATCATGGGTACTCTCTCAAAGAAAAAGCAACACCAGAGGCTTCCAAATTCGAAGTTCTTCATTTTGCGTTGCTTGCATCCTGTTAATTGGGCCTTCATGCACATCAACAATGAGGTACTCCAATCATATAATATTCACCTCAAGAATTCTCTTGTATAGAAAATCATCGCTCTTAAATCTTGATGTAGCGATGTTGATCATGTAATGCGAGCAATTGTCGACACGATGATCTTAAGAATGAGGCTCTCAATCTGCTTTATTGAGAGTTGGCTCCCAACTTTCTCTGTCTCGGCCGAGCAATACAAAGCAATGTATTCATTGATCATTAGACCAATGGACGTTTTGTCTTTTAAGTTCATTATATCACCTCGACGAGGCAGCCCAGTAAGGAAATATATATCCTCAGTCTCAATCCTCAAATATCGCCCCTTAATCATGAAAGCATTTACTTTCGGCTCCCAGTAATCTATCAATGTCTCAAACAATTTTCATTAGGCCCTAATCCCATTACAACAAAAGAACTTATATGATCTGCACCTTTGAAGGGATTCTTGAGCCTCCAAGTCATCCAAGACATCATTATCAACTTCTCCATGCTCTCTTTCCCTCCATTCAATTACCATCCTGCAATTTTTTTTCAAAATTTTGAGTTAAATTTTTATTTTTGAAGGTTTACAGAGATATATGTGGTTTCCTATTAGGAAAATCGCGTACATATGCGACTATCACTAATAGGGATTGCTTACAACCTTTTATGTATGCGACCCATATGAACAAAGGTCGCATACATGACCATCTACCCTACAAAACGTATTTAAATACTCAAAAAATCACTAAAATTGAAAAACTTATGGATGGAAACGAAGAGGAGGAAGTGGTCTCTTACTTGGTCCAAGAGGTTTTGGATTTCGATATATGTGCATCTCGTACCGGTCCTCGGAAGTTTGAAAGGTAAAAAGGGCTCCAAATGCTCTCCAAATGGTAAAAGTCAAATAATATGGTAAAAAATGTGTTTTCACCTATTTTGACTCATTTTTTCCACTTTTTTTTTATAGTTCTTTACCCCCTTTTAACATTTTTCTACTGTTTAGACTAATGAAAGTGCCCATGAGATGTTTTCTTATGCAGTTTTCCTTGAGAGATATATTTTTCCACATATATTTTTATATCTAGTGGCGTTTTTTTTCAACTTCTTTGGAAGGTATTGTGCTCCTTACTAGCATATAGGGTAGGTTTCATCCCCCCTGCATTATGCATTTATCTGTATCAATCACATATTTTCCATAGGGTCAACCCTGATCGTTGTGATATTATACCTTCAAGTTGCTCTCAAGGTGTGGTTTACGGATGGTAGAACTTACCTCTTCATGGGTGTCCTAGTTAGCTCCTCACTAGCCATTTTGGCACGCATGCTGAAAACTTTATGTAGGCTTAAAAGCCCTATCTAGTCCCGACATGACTTTGTGTTGAAGCTTCATATCTTATTCTCATCTATTGTTGGTTAGTTACCCGTGAAGCTTCCAGAAATTTGTTGTGTTGAGTTGTACTTGCATTGCATATTGACCACTCGCACTTTTTGGGCCTAATGCCAGCCTCAACTTGCCATTATATAGCCTCTTTTATATGCATTCTCAAAAATTTAGCAGAGTTGCAACACTAACCTTTACGACTTGACACCTTTTATCCCTAAAGGAAAATTTCCATGAGCATCCATGCCCTGCATGTGTTTCCTTGCATTGAGCATAGGTATGTTCCTTGCGCAGGGAACTAGTTTGCGTGCCCACAATGCTCATTTCCTCTATTGTAATATGACATTCTTTTATTCTTTTTTCAAGCTTTATAATATGAAATAGACAAAAAAAATTAAAAAACAAAAAAAGGATGGGAATGAGTCTTGTTTTTTATATGGAAACTACTTGTGTCACCCTTGAACATAACACAATCTTATGAGTCTTCACCTCACTATATTGGGTTTAATATGGCTTTAAGAGGCATTTTCTAATTTTTTAGCATAATCTCCTCCGGCTTGTTATTCTTCCAGTCATATGGAGCGTTTTTTGATACCTCATGTTTCACAAATGTATCCTAGTTTATATTCAATGTTGCCCAAGTCACATTTTGTGTCATGTTTATGTTCAAGGGAAGTCAACTTGTGTCGGCCAATCTGCAGAACTCTTGACTTTCCAAGTCAGTTTTCCTTCATGTCAAGTTCTCCTCAGTTTTGGAAGCATCTTTGTATCTCGCTCGTGCTAGTATAGAAGGTCCCCATTGACTTCTTGTTGGTGGGTATGCTCTTATCGACTACAACTCATTGTTATGAGAGTATGACCTAGAGTTGCACCCTGGGCCTATTTACATGATTGATAGGTGACCTTGCGCTCAACAGATGACAAACCACCATTGGTCGATGACTGAGCAGTTTCCCTTGTGTTCAACATCAACAACCATTATCACACATAAGGATTTGTGTAGTATATTGGTTTCCATTTGACCCCATTGGTGGATTCCTCATCTTTGTTAATAGTCTCCCTCATTAGATACTATTCAAAGAATCTTTGTCGTGTGTTATTCCATATGGTACATTCCAAAGTCATACCTCGGTTTGGTCCTTTTAATCTTTTCATCTGAGTCCTTCCAAATCTTTGGCCTTCTGTTACTCCTTGTGTTGGATGATGGAGGATGCTTTAATGCCTTCCTTCCAGCAGATCCATTTCTATTGACTTCAACACGTCTTGCTCTGGGACATGGATCTAGAGTCATTTTTAGTACCTTGGGGCTTGTAGTCATCAGTGGAAGGTTCCCTCACTATTGACAGTGGGAATACATCAATGTCCTTTAATTGGTAGATTCTATCAGGTGTTCAACGTCAACTCCTTTATTCACACTTGTTAGATTGTACTAGGTACCTTGATGCCCATTATCAGTATCGATGGGTTGTCTCGTGTTTGTTAATAGTATACATCAATGAATGATAATCAAATAGTGTCTCATTGTGTTCGACTTCAACACATTTATTTGCATAGTGTATGCTCGTACCACGACAGGTTGTTTTAAAGACATCGGGTGAAGTACGAGCATCGCATCTTTTGTGCTCCTACCCGACTTGTATTGATTGTACTACCCTCTTTGATATTGGTACTTGCAGAGGATTAGTTTGTTCACTCCATTGGTTCCATATATCCTCTATTTTTATCCTGAGACATAACTCCACTGTGTATCCATTCATGTCTCTGATCTGCATTTTTGCATGGATCCATTGTGTATTTTTCTCGTGGCCATGATTTCTACTTCTATATATATTATATGGATCCACTATGTACATATTTCATGGCCATGGACATCAGTTTTGTTTTTATCACTCATGGATCTGTAGTGTACTTGATTTGGGGGCCATGCTTACACCACACTCAAGCATGGGAATGCCCAACTTGAGAAGAAAGTATCTTACTTGTTTTTGTTGTAGGTATTGTTCTAGGATTGGTCTTTAACTACTCCTACCCAATGACCCCTCCACAATCTCATGAGTATTTTGTAATGTATTTTGGCCATCAGTTTCTCTTCTAACCTCAAACATTAGGGGGCATCTGTTATAACGTCATTTAACACCACATATGCTCATGATGACTCATTGGCCTTAGTTACATCCCTTTCCCTACTTGCAGAACCAAAATCCCACTTTTCCTCCCAAAAAATACTTTAAAAAACCCATTTTATTTGATGTACGCGACTTCCTTTAAAGCAACTCGTGTACGTATGCCCCTTGCTAGTTAGCAACCTGCGTACATGTTAAATTGGCTCAAAAAAATAATAAATCCTGACATTTTGGGTGGAGTTGACGGGTTACCTAGGTTCCTGACCTCCTATAGCTCGTTCATAACTACTCCAACTGTCAAAAGGGAGTATAAATTAGAGCCTTGGGGTGGAGGAAAAACATAACATAGAAATGCATAATTATGTTGGCATTTTCCTTATAGCCCTGCAAGTCCCCTTTTCCCCTTGCATCTGAGATTGTCCTTCCCCTTTGAAAACCCTTGTTTTCAGAATTTGTGTTCTCCCTATCTTGTCACGAAGAAATTTTGTGCTTCCTTGGACCTATTGGAACACAAAGTTTTGTAGGTTTTGCTTTTCATCTATGGCCTTGGGTGGAGGAACTTGGAGCCCAGTTTCAGGACCATGTTGTAGTGGTTACAAGTTGTAACCAACTTCTATGTTTTTGTTAATAAAAGATCTAGTGTTCTCGTCCAATTCTATTTGTCGATTCATGCTTTTAATAAGATTATTTATATCTTGTTTTGAATCTATTATGCAAATTGAAATGATCATGTCTAGTTAGTTAGCAGATAACTACTTATTTGCAGTTTTTTGTCTCTTTGTTTGCAGGAGTTTACAAAGGATCATTGAGCAAGAGTTCTAGAGAAAAATTTCTTGAGTGGGATTGACTTCAAATGTTGGATTCCATGTTTGTTCTCTTTGTTTTCCTTTGAAAGTTAGTTACTGTAAAGTAGTTATTTTTAGTTAAATTCTTGATTAGAGTATAAGAGTGGTATTTTAGGGTACCTCTATATTGTGTCCCTAACCCATAGCCATAGGACTTAGTTTTCCGTAACAAGGAATATGGACCCTGACCGGTTTACATTCCTGCATATTAAACCTCTGCAATATTTTCTCGACATATTTCCTATAATTTAATTAGAGTGTCCTATTTTCCCAATCTCTTTTAATTTCCAAGCCCAAAATGAAATTTTCAACACCAAGATCCTTCATGCCAAATTTAGAGGACAATTGAGTTTTCACATCCTGGATAATCTCCTTGACATTTCTTTTCAACAACATATCTTCCACATACAAGACCAAATAAATAAGACGGTCACCAACTAATTTGAAATACACACAGTGGTTGTCTTTTCTCCTTATGAAGTCAAGTCCCAACATATAAGTATCAAAATTTTGATATTGCATCCTTGGTGATTTCTTTAACCCATACAGGGACTTTTTCAGCCTACATACCAACTCTTTCTTTCCCTTCACAACAAATCCTTCTAGCTACTTGATGTAGATGTCTTCTTCCAAATCCCCATGTAGGAATGTTGTCTTCACGACCATCTGTTCTACTTCCAAATCGAAAGCAACAACAACATATAAAATAAATCTAATAGAAGTTAGCTTGGCAACAGAATAAAAAATTTCACCAAAGTCAATTCCCTCTACTTGGGAATAACCTTTTGTTACTAATTGAGCTTTGTATTTCTCCACTTTGCCTTCTCCATTCAACTTTTTCTTAAACACCCATTTGTTGCTAATGGGATTTCTTCCAATTGACAACTCCACTAGATCCCAATCCTCATTCTTGTCCAATGTTGTCATTTCTTCCACTATGGCCTTTTTCCAGAGTTTTCCATCCTTTGAATTCACTTCCTCCCTAACAGTTCTAGGATCATCATCGGTAATAAACAAAGAAAAAATTGAATGAAAAACAAGTGGAGTATACCTTTATGGTTTCCTTCTTTCCCGAACTGATATCCTCAATACTGGAGTATGAGGCTCTTCTTCAATTGATTCCTCTTCTTTCGTAGAGTTTGATTCATTATCCTTCAATTCAAACTCAAATTTCTTTGGTTCTTCCACCTTTGGTAGGGCTTCCTGTTTGAAAACATATTTGATTTCTCTAAACACCACATCTCGACTATACACTACCTTATTAGTTTTTAGGTTCCAAAGATTATAACCTTTCAAACCATCTTTATAACCAATAAAGATACACTTTTCATCCTTTTTATCCAACTTACTCATGTTTTCCTTTGGAACGTGAACATATGCATCACAACCAAATGCCTTGAGATATGTAAGAGAGGTTTTCTTACTAGTCCATACCCCGTGTGGAGTCTTGTCATCCAACACTGATGAAGGTGATTGATTGACCAAGTAACATGCAATACCCACTGCCTCTACCCAGAATTCATGTCCCAACCTGACACCATTGAGCATGCTCCTTGCTTTTTCCATCAACATCTTGTTCATCCTTTCTGCAACTCCATTCCGCTGAGGTTTGTATGGAGTCGTTTTCTACCTTGCTATACCTCACTTCTTACAGAATTATTCGGATTCATTTCCATAGAATTCTCCACCATTATTCGTCCTCGACACCTTAATTCTCTTCTCTATTTGATTCTCCACAAGAGCCTTAAACTCATTGAATTTTTCAAAGACTTCAGATTTTTTCCTGAGGAAATAAATCCATGTATTCCTCAAGAATCCATCTATAAATGAGACATAGTACACTGATCTACCCAATGATGGAGCTGACATGGGTCCAAACACATCATTGTGCACCAACTGTAAAGTTCACTCTGCCTTTGTAGCAGTAGAGGAGAATCTTACAGGATTATGCTTCCCATATAAGCAATGTTCACAGAAATAAAAATCAAGAGAGAAATTGGCCATACCTTCAACCATACCTTTACCATGTAGTACTCAAAGGCCCTTCTCTCCGATATGCCCTAGTCTTTGATGCCACATCATAGTCTTTTCTCTATAGACTATAATATTTTTTTCTTCTTCAGCTCCAATCTCTGGAACAATGGAACTATTTCACCCATCACTAATAGTGCTTCCCTACAACTTTTATAGAGTTCCAAACCGAACTCCCTTCAACAACACCATTTATCCTTGAACCATCCTGTAGGTTCCCTTTTCAAACACTATTTTTCCACATGCATCATCCATATTGCTTATAGAAATCAAATTTTTAGCCAATCCTTGGATGTGCAAAACACCAAGTGTTCTAATCCTACCATCCATGAGCTTCAACTTAACTTTTCCTCGTCCTACAATTTTGGTTGTCGAGTCATCTCTTTGAAAAATGCCACCTCCATCATACCTTTCATAACCACTCCCTATGAGGAGTCATATGAAAGGATGCACTTAAGTCAACCGACCATGCCTCATGATCTGTATGTGTGCTTGAAGAAGCCAAGTACACATCCCCTCGTTCATATGCAAAGGCTTTTTCTTCTGTAGAAGAGGTATCATCATATCCCTTCCCTCTCTCAATGCTTTTGGATCTACATTGTTTCTTGTAGTGCCTTTCTTTTCCACATCTTTAACATACCTTTACAAATTTTCCAAGAGATTTAGATCTTCTCCTAGATTTATATCTCTCACTTGAGGGATTAGATATATCTCTTTCCTAGGAGCTTCCTCTTGCAAATAAGGCATATGTGCTTTGGCTTTCCATATTTTTTTGCCTCATCTCCTTCAACAACAAGGATCATACCACATCATCAAAACTTAAAGTAGTTGAATTGCTACCTATGGCCACAACCAGACTATCCCACGAGTCTAGTAAAGAGCACAATAAACTAATACACATCTCTTCATCAGAAATATTAATATCAACAGACAATAACTAACTTACCATGGTATTGAAGGCGTTTAGATGCTCTATCACCGAGTCTCCATCTTTCATCCTCAGGTTGTACAACTTCTGCCATGGGAACAATTTGTTTACCGGGAACTTAGACTGATATTAAGACCCTAACTTATCCCATAATGCCTTGGTTTTAGCTTCCCCTAACACATTCAATAATATTGAATTTGACAGACACAACTGGATTGAGCTCTTCACCTTCCGATCCAAATTTTCCTAGTCTTCAGTTGACATTCCTATAGATGCAGTACCTAGATCCACAATGATCTATTGATCTTTGTCCACCAGCAAATCTTCCATCTTGAGCTTTCACAACTGAAAAAATTGTCCATTAAATTTCTCAATCTCTATTTTTGAACTACTCACCATTTCTTTTCATCACAAGAATCGATATCGCAGAGCTCCCATTGTAACATGGTTTATCACAGACCCGAGCCAAAACCTTAGCCACAAAGGCATCCCCCTGAAGCCAATAAGTACTTTGATACCAAATGTATATTTTAACCTTGGACAATTAATTACTACAAATGGATTCTTAATAAAAATAGAAAAGATACAATGGCACACACACACACATTACACAAAGATTTTACCTTGGAAGCCCAACCAGGAAAACTAACAACCTATTTAGAGTCGCACCTCTAATTCTTCTGTTATCATATATCTTTATTGTTTGCAATACAATATATATAGGATCTCGCGGCATCCAAAAACCCCTAATGCATTAACTCGGATTAGTCAACAACCCTAATTCCTTAACTAGAATTAGAAAACCATCAGTGAAAACCATGTGTCGAAAAAACCGCTAAAAACATATGCATAAAACTACAAAAAATATTTATGGGGGCTCTACCCCTGCAACCTCCCCCACATGCCCGACACAACACAAACACTAAGTTTGGCCGTGCAAAGAATATAACACATGCCCAACATGTTGGAGGGCACATAAATGAGCATATTTGGAAAGGCAATCAACTTCAACCATGATGACTGATTTATTTCTAGATTTGGGTAATCCGACAATGAAGTCCATAGAAATATATATCCATGTAGCAGAAGGAATTGGGAGAGGTTGGAGTGTGCCTAGAATTTTGACTGTTTCTCCCTTATTGCATTGAAAAATATCACATCTAGCCACAAAAGTGTGGATGTCATGTTTCATGCCTTCCGAAAAAAAATAATGTTTGATCCTTTCATATGTTTTGTGAAAACCTAAATGCCATGTTGTTGGTGAAGCATGAAGTTTAGAGAGTGCATTGGACTTAAGGTGAGACTGTTTTCTTAAATACATATGACCTTTATAGCAAAGTTTCTCATTGTGCCAAGAGTATACCGAAGATGCATGAGGATCTTGTTGAAATTGTTAGATTAGGCAAGATAGTTTGGGATCTTGGAACCATTCCTGGAAACCGCCTTTTACCAATCTGATACAATGAAGGAGAGTGAAAAGAGGACCCTTCTTTTTCATATTTCCATGAAAGGGCATCAACAACTAGATTTTATTTTCCTCTCTTGTAAATGATCTCATAATCATAGCCAAACATTTTGGTCAACCATTTATGTTTCTCAGGGGATGAAATTCTTTATTCCAAGAAATATATGAGGCTATGATGATCCATTTTAATTTGGAATCGTTGCCCAAGAAATTAAAGACGTCAGATCCACTGCATGTAGAATAACCAACGTTTCCTTTTCATAAGTAGATTGTCCCAAGTGTCTCTTAGATAGTTGTTTGCTAGTGAGAGCCAAATGTCTACAATCTTGCATGAAAAATGCCCCAATGCCTTTCTCTGAAGCATCACATTCCAGAACAAAAGTCTTAGTGAATTCAAGCAGTGTCAGAACAAGAGTCGCGCAAATAGCGTCTTTCAAGGCTTGGAAGGATTAATCAGTTACTAGAGTCCAACTAAAATCATTCTTTTTAAGGAAATAAGTGAGGGGAGCTGCAATGTTTCCATAATTTTGAACAAACCTGCAATAATATTTTGTTAAACATAGGAAACCTCTCAAAATTTTAACAGTTTTAGGACGAGGCCATTGCTTTATAGCTTCTATTTTATGAGGATCCACACATAAACCATCTTCACCAACAATATGGCTCAGGTACTCTACTTCAGAAGCTCCAAAAGAATATTTATAATGTTTGAGAAAGAGTTTGTGTTGAGACAGTGAGTGTAAGACTTGATCCACATGGGTTAGATGGGCTTGCCAAGTTTTACTATAGATGAGGATACCATCAAAGAAAATTTAGATAAAATGACAGAGGAAAGGGTGGAATACATGATCCATGAGACTTTGAAAAGTGGCAGTGTAGTGTCCCCAAGGCCTAGCCCTGTCGTAAATCATGTTCTGAAAGGAATTGTAATTATGTTTTATAGGCTGGTGAGCCAAGTTTTTATAAACTGGTGGCTTATGTGTTTGTTAGGCCAGGGAGCCTAAGTGTTGAAGGCCAGGAGCCTGCTATTGTATATGTAATCATGCAGAACAATTAATAAAAATTTGTAAACACCGCCAGGTGCAGACCGACCACGATGAATGAGTGAAGGGGGACTAAGCATCCATAGAGAGGGCAAGGAATTAGAGTCTGGAAGGTGGGAAAAGGGGCTAAGTGTTTAGCCTAGGGGGCTTAAGCCTGGGGATAATATTTTATTATTATTCCAAAAGAACATGTGCCATTTATATTTTTATCCTAAGTTCCTGACCAAGGGAAGGTGATGCGTGTTGGTGGAATGCATGCAATCTCCAGGGCGACAAGTGTCGACCCTGGTGCATGCAAATAAAATGGCCAAGGTGGATCGTGAGGGGGTCCCTTCTCCCATTCGATCGGATTGCCTGAGCATGTACGGGCTCTGAGCAGTACGACTGACCCGAGTTCTACAGAGAACCTTCGTGCATCCCTGTGATCCGAAAAGTCTGTGTCTGGCTCTGAGAAAACTCGTGTATACCTTCGTACTGAACTAGAAGCCTGTGATCGATTCTGAAAGAGTCCGTTTCACCTTTATTTTGAACTGGAAAAGCCCATGTTGTGTCTGTAGAATCCATGTGCATCCACTGCTCGAGATCGAGCCTGTGCGTAAGATCTCTGTTCCGAAGCTATGACCCTGAGATCGATTTGCCATCGTTGAACTAGTTTGAGGAAGCTTGTGTCTGTTTCCCATGGGTTGTTGTGGCCACGTAGTGCTGGACTGCGTATGGCTTGTGACCAGTTGTGAAAATCTCTCTCTCCAGGCAAGAGTGGTGTTGAGGTTGGATGAACAGGTGGTTTTGGACTGTGAGCATCTCTCTCTAGAGGAGAGAGTGCACAGAGGAAGGAGAGGACTCCTGGAAGGAACCCTGTAGTTGCCACAGAGCCCGGAGACTTCCGGTCCGGTCTGTTGCTATAACCCAAGGCAAGGGAGGTTAGCAGCCGAAGGACTGTCCAGGTGACAGAGAAGGTGTATACTCCTAGGGTGGAACAGGCATGTGGGGAATGAGGGTCTGTGGGCAGTGAGCGTGAGAGGTTCATGGGAGAGAATCCCATCCTTTTGGTTGTGTGATGTTTTCCCTGTAACCTTAGCCTAGCCTAGGATTTCTTGTCTCGAGGTGGATCTTAGTCCCAGCTCGGGGGTGATCCACTGCTGAGCTTGATGAGCAGTGCGATCTAAGGCTAGGAGGTTCGTGGAAGGCCTGCACTTGGCTGGTGGAATCTACCATTGTTAAAAGATAAGTATTTGATTATGCTTTAATCATGTTTTGCATGACTGTGTTGCTTATGTTATCATGAATTCCGTTGTGTGTATTACTTATTATTAAATGTTATTGATTGTTAATTATAACAGTAAATAATATGTTTACTCTGAGCTTAAATGTATTTATTTGCTTAAATGCATGTGGATTATATAATGCATGTATGAGTTATGTAAAAGGTGTGTACAGATTGGTAACAGAGAGCGATAAAAGCCTTGGTAACCGAAAAGTGGTGTTACAGGCAGGTGCATTACATAGGCCGAAGGGCTTGACCAAGTACTCATAATGCCCCTTAGGAGTTTGAAAGAAATTTTTGGGAATATCGACATCTTTCATACATCTATGGTGGTAGCCAAAATATAGATCAAGTTTGGTAAAGAACTGAGCACCGCTCATTTCATCCAAAAGGTCATCAATGGCATGAATGGGGAATTTATCTTTGATGGTAATTTTGTTTAGGGCTCGAAAATCAGGGCACATGCGCTATGTGCCTTCTTTCTTGAGGACCATGATGACATGAAAAGAATAAGGGTTGGTACTAGGATGGATAATGTTAGCGCTTTGTAAACTTCGTTCGGCTGAGAAAACGAATGACAGAGGCAACCTACAAACCAACTTTGAGGTCTAAAACTAGCCTTTCAGACTTGGAGAGAGTTCTCTATGGAGACTTCGTCTCTATATAGGATATGGATTTAAACTATCGGCTAGATTTAACACCTTTAAACAATATTTTTGGTTCTATTGGAAAAAGAAAGTAAGACCTTGGGCTATGGAGTCAATTTAAGAAAACGATAGAAACAAATGACTTAGTGACTGAACTTGCGAGGATAAAGGCTAAATGAGCAACAGTCTTTCAGTTAAAAATCGTTGTGTGTGGTGAGAGAAGAACACATGAAGCAACTCAGAGCACTACTGGGGATGAATTTAGAGTTCGCTTAGAAGAAACACAGTTCGTCTAAATGGCGCGAATCTAGAGCACCGCACGGTGAATTCTAGATTCGAAATCACGTTCCAATTTAGACAGAAAATACAGATATGAATAAAAAGAACACAGGAAAGCACATACGCAAAGAGAGAATACAATACATTAGACTACCACCGTGAGAATCTTTTCATCAAAGCTTCATGACTTTTGCATTAAGTTTCAATCGGATCAAAAGCTACATTCAATAGTCACTGTCTACACTGTTTTGCCAACCAACCTGGCTTACATTGAAAAGATGGAATATATAGACAAGGGTGTGCCGCTAGGGCTACCCTGCACTCTAACTACTATCCCTAGAAATTAGGCTCTGACTACTCTCTATTAGATGACTCTTCGTATGGCACTTTACTAAAGATAGAAACTGATTGTACTCGGTCGCATCATAGTCGCTCGTCTTTGCCATGACGGTTCAATCATCAGCAAGATCTCGTCGTTAGAGACTGATGTGTCGATGCTTTCCTTTGACAGGGTATCTAGACGATCAAGTGTTCTATCAGACTCCTTCCACCCATTGTAACTGCCTTGATTTCTGCCCCGCGGTCGTTTGTTGGTGCGTGCATGTGGCGGGTCACTATAGACTATCGCAGGTGCTTTGAAAATGATGATTTCAACTAGGGAACAACGACTTTCTTCAAACTGTCGCATGTCTAATGTACATCTGTCCTTTACAATGGATGAGATTTTATCGCTGCGCGTCGTATGTTTTACGCGTGGGTTTCTGTCAGAGTCCCTACCTCCCGATAGGAAACAGTACGCGGGGAAACAAAATCCGCGCCACGTCTGAGAAACTAGAAAACGAAGTCGGTTAATCATGCTTCTGGTCTCATCTGTAGTTTTGATACCCGAAGCGTTCTCGTGAGAGACCAGTTGCGCATTTACAAATTCATCACTTGCCTTTGCAAAACCACGCTCCCTTTTATCTTCTTCTGCGTGCTATCCAGAGCTGCGCGGACTTTCTCCATGGTTGGTTCACATTCCTCGAAGTAATTTGTACTTCTCTCTTCTGACATCCTATGTGCTTCGGAAAACTAGATGATTGTATCTTGTGCTTCCTTGAGCTGTCTCTTGAGCCAAGTCATGTTTCCCTCTCGACCCTGTGATGTCGATGCTTCGAGGGTCCTCGCTGCTAACTGTTGTCTCAGCTCCCTATTTTCCTAGTATAGCTCAAAAATTGCGAGATGCACTTGCTTCAGCTATTACGAAGGTTCACGAATATTTGTGCCTTCAGTGTCTTCCCTTCTCCTTCTACCACAACCTTCTTGACTTGGGTCGTCAACAGTTTCCAGCCGAATGGCGCACATGAGGAACTCTTCGACGACCGACTTTGTGCGCAGCTCTCTTGGGGCTTGGATGATCTCAGTTTATTTTTTCTTCCTTGGCTTGCCTCTTCTCCGGGGTATCAGTTGTTGGGGGAATAGAGCTTCCAATGACTTTCCTTCTACCGCGACTCTTCCTATTTCTGCCTCTGCGCGATGAGATGTTACTTTTTTCGCGGGTAGATGGGAATCACCTATGGGATCCCTGGGGATGCCAAATGTGAGTAGAAACGAATCCTAGTTGTTCCCAAATCATCTCAATTCCTCAACTATCAACAACTTAATCAGCGAGACATGAGAAAGTTTCTTCTTTGGCTGATTTGTTTCAGTCTGGACGTTGTGTACCATTTCTCGGAGGATTTGGTGCAAGAATAAAGGCATATTTAATGGTCTCCTTCCTGTGAAATGCATCAACAATCTAATGTGATGCGAATGTATTATGTCAAACCTTCCCTCACATGTGAAATATTTCCTAATCGCTTCCAGGAGCTTCTGAAAAGGTTCCTACAAATATCTGGTTTGAATGCCCGCTTCAACTTTCCCATTTAAACAGTTTGGTTTGATGAAATCCTCGTAGCACTGCGCGTCCAAAGGCATGAATTTAGACCACCTTTCACAGCGCAAAGGGATCTCTGTCGCGGCTAACAGAGTTTCCTCTGTGACTTGGAAAGTGATTCCTGCAATTACTGCACGGAATCCGTCGAATCTGAGCGCAAAATGCTCCTCTAGTTTTATGTTGAATCCTTGGATTTTCCTGCAAAAGACCATGCATCCAACCTGTTCAAAAGATGCTCTGACATCTGGATATTCCTTCACCAACATCAAGCTTTGAGGTTCGGGCCCCACATTTATGCTACTTCGTGCACCTTTCCTTATGTTCTGGGATGTTGCCATGGTGAAACACGTATTTGTTCTGCGTGTGGTGGATTTAGCACAGATCTTAAGCAGTAATCTTGATTGGCCCGGGTTTGTGACACAGTTGAAGGAAATCGACTTTCTAGCTACGAGAAACTCAGGCCTCGTAGGAATAATTATAGACAGAGCATAAACTTGGCTGGTGAACATAATACACATAGAGCGATCGGACTTTGTAATTTGGTAGGCGAGAGATGGAATCGTGCCAGGGGACACCTAATCCATGGTGACTGGAGGTTTCAAAGCAAGCTGAAGATTTTCACAGTACATCCGTGTGATGGATACACTTTGGGGCGTGTAAAGTACAACTGATAAGAGTTGCAGAGCATATGTAATACGAGCACCATGATTTTTCATTCTATATGACTTCATAATGAGCTGATGATGGCCACTTCATCTACCGACAGGACTTCTATTTAACAACTTGCCTTGACCTTTGGCACATAAAACCTTCTCTTCTGACATGACCCGACTCTTTGGCAAAAGACCCTTACCACTTACACATGTTTTGGTTCCGACATCCCTTCCTGACTCCAAGGGCCAACCGACCACTTGTTGACTTCAACCCATTCATTGTTTAGTACCTGAACTCACACACTTTGACACACAGACTCTGACTCGACTAAGATTGACTCTAACTGAAAAAATGACTGCGCTAACAACTGGCTCCAACAGGGATGCTATCCTCCCAGTGAGGTGGAAAAGAACATCAAACCAGGTGCTTGACCATTGGGCCTTATTCGACTTCCAAACTTTGAAACAATGGAAAAGAAAAACACAACCTAAACCTTCTTGACATAGTTTCGACCAGACTCAGTATAAACTCAGGGCCTTCACTCCATGCTTCAATTTTTTGCTGACACACTGACTGGAAATGCCTTCTTTGAAAACAAAAATAAAAATGACTATTTACAATGACATGAGACTTAAACGGACCTTACTGCACCAAATAGTGTTTGAGGAACCTATCGTTTAAAGGCCCCCAATCAGTGGAATCTCCATTAAGTTATTCTAACAGATATGCGTTTTTCCCGCGATACGCGCAGATTCTGAAAGGGATCGTCCAAAGATGATCGAATTTTTCGTGCTTTCCCTTATCTTTTTTTCTTCCATCCCACTTTAGCATTAGATCCTCCACCTGAAATTCCTCCTATTTAGAGTGCTTGTCCAAAGTTTTATTCATCCTATCTTGGTGAAGTTGTGATCAGTTGTAGTCCTGCTCCCTCATCTGTTGCGTGTGAATTAACTGATTTATCCTTCTCTGTGTGTCATTTGGCTCGGTCTCCTACTCTTGCAGTATCTTCATGACGGGCAATCCCAGTGAGGTAGGGAAAATCACGTCCGCGCCATATACGATTTGGAACAACGACGTGGAGATGGAATTTTTGGTAGTGACTTTGTCCGCCCACAATGCATAAATGAGCTTCTTATTCCAGGCCTTCTTGTTGTCCTGCAAGAGTCTTTTAATGATCCCAATTAAGATTTTGTTTGACGATTCTGCTAACCCATTACCCTGTGGGTAATACGTTGTAGAATGTCCCAAGGTTATATCGTAATCTTTGCAAAATTTCTCCATTTTCTTAGACTTAAATGCGGCTGCGTTATCTTGATAGGGCACCCGAACCTAGACTAGATGTTGGTCTCCAGGAACTGAATGATGACCGTGTTAGTAGCCTGCTTTGTTGGAATTGCTTCGATCCATTTCATGAAGTAATATGTGGTTGTAAGTATCCATCTGTGTTGCGTCGAGGATGGAGGATGAATCTCTCCTATAAATTCCATGCCCCATTGCATGAATGATGCTTTGACCGAGATTGGTTTCAGCGGCAGGGGTTGCAGCTTTCTCCTTCCATAAAAAATCTGACACTTGTGGCAACTAGAGACTTCTTTGTATACATCTGCGAATATGTTGGGCCAATAGTAACCTGCCCTTAGAATTTTATGCGCGATGGTTTTATAGTAGTGATGTCCTCCATAGTCGCCTTTGTGGAATTCCCTGATAGCATGTTCCACGTCGTCTTCTAGTAAGCAACTCAACAACATCCCTCCCGTATCTTTCCAATATAGGGAGTTATCCAAGATACATAACTTAGTAGCTTTGAGCTTTAAGAATCTGGCCTTGGTCTTACTTAACCCCGGAGGAGCTTGCAGATTCCTCAACAAATAAATGATGTATGTATACCAAGGTGAGTCGATGAACTTCTGAGACACCTGCGCAGTTTTTTCTTCCTGAGGATTCTCTGACAGATCATCAATGAAGTTGATTCCCAGAACGTCGCAATTCGACCACACCATCAATTCTGTGAGGCCCTAACCCTTGATCAACTTTGTGGGCTTGATTTCGAGGTTGTATTCCAGCATGGCCGCCATCCACTTCCTCTTCTTCCCTCAAGGTCAGGCTGAGACAGGATGTCTTTGACTGATTTGTTGGTCACATAAGCGATAACGTGGGAATGTAGTACGTAGGTTATGAACTCCTTTAGGGATTTCACTAAGGCATACACTTGTTTCTCCATAATGTCATATCTCAGTGGAAAATCCCTCAATGTCCTACTGAAGTAGGCTATAGGATTCTCAAATTTGTGATTGTCTTTCTATAACAGTACGCCATCAATGGTATGCTCCGAGGTGAACGAGAACAAGGTGAAGTCCTTCGTGAAGTCTGGGTTGGCCAATACGGGAGATTTGGTCAGCGCTACCTTGATATCTTCAAATGATCTCCTGGCTTCGGGGTTCCATTTGATCTCGTTCCCCTTTCTGAGCATGATGGTGATATGTTTTATAATTTCCGCCAGGTTCAGGATGAATCTTCTCAAGAAATTCACCTTTCCCAGGAAGGACTGCACCTTCGTCTTGTTGCGCGGAGCATTGGTTTTTAGGATTCCTTCTACCCTGTTGGGATCTATATTTATACCTTCATTCGAGATGATGTGCCACAACAGTTTCCTTTCCTGCATTCCAAAATGTGATTTTTTTGGATTCAAATATATGCCGAACTTCCTGCACTTTTGGAAGACCTTCTTCATATGTCCAAGGTGTTGTTCGTCAGATTCGGAGTACACTGTGATGTCATCCAGATAGATCATGATAAATCTGTCCTTTTCCTTGGCAATGCTATATCCATCACCCTCTAGAAGGTATATCCCGCATTCATCAGGCCGAAAGGCATCTTGGCATACATGGACGTCCCCCATGGTGTCGTGAAAGCTGTCTTTTCCGAGTCATTTGGGTGTACCATGATTTGATTGTAACCTGAAAATCCATCAAGCATAGACATATTCTTGGACCCAAATACCTTCTGTAGGATATAGTCCATCTTAGAGAGTGGGTAGTTTTCCTTGAGGGACACTTTGTTCAAATTCCGAAAAAATCCACGCACAACCTTATTTCATCGCTCTTTTTCCTTACAGGTACCAGATTGGAAACCCATTTTGAAAACCTTAAAGAAACAATGATTTTGGCTTCGAAAAGTTTCTTTACCTCCTTTTCGATTAGTGACAGAAGCAGGGGATTTACCCATCTTAGCTTTTGCTTGAAAGGTTTTTGGTCTTCTTTGAGAGGAATGACATGTTGAATCACTTTAATGTCATAAACTTTCAAGTCATCATAACTCCAAGCGATAACGTCAGGAAAATCCTTCATGAGCTTGATGTAGTCCTGTTTTACCTCCAGACTGAGCATTTTTGATAATTTGATTATCTTCGGATTCTCCTGGGTCCCGATGTTGCAATCCTCGACATCCTCCTCATTTGCAGTGATCTTGGGATTTCTACCCACATCATTTTCATCAAACAACTTTTCCAACGGAACTAATCCTTTTGGGATGGTATTATTCTTTAGTTGTACTATGTCCCTCCCGGCTATCTAATTATGGAAAGGGTCGTCATTACTGCACGCATCTGCACTTTCATCTTCGTCGCAGCAGCACTCATCATCAATGTTTATATTAGCGAACTCATCGCTCATTTGGAGAAATATCTCCACTTGTTTGTCATCCTCAAACACCTGCCAATACTTGATATTATCGAGCACATTTGGCCTTTGTTTGACTTCGATCTCATACTTCCTGTTGGGGAAAATGGGAATTTTAAAAACTGAGGCCGAGGTGGCCAAGGCATCTGCAATTTGATTCTGCCCCCTCGGGATTGCTGATAAATTATACTACGAGAATTTATCAAGGAGGTCCAACACTAGGTTTCTGTACGCTCTCAGCCTGGGGTGCTTGGATTGCTATATGCCTTTCACTTGGTTTATAACGAGCTCGGAGTCTCCATGCGTCGCTATCCTCTTTGCGCCCAACTCTTTCAAAACTCTCAGGCCCAAAATTAGAGCCTCGTACTCAACCATGTTATTTGTACAGTTGAAGGTGAGTTTGTATGAGCAGAGTTTTGTGCCCACCTTGGGAGGACTTATCCATACGCCGACCCCTGCCCCTTCCTTGCTGACGACTCCGTCAAAACTCACTTTCCACATCTCGTTCCCCATGCGGTTCCTCAGGTCTACGCACTATGTTGCTTGTCGCATGGATTTATCATCGACGACCATGAAAACTTTCGGTTCTTCCTCTTCAAAGCTCAGGTCATTGTAAAATATGGAGGAGTTGATCTCAGTGTCGACGGAGTAGATAGGGTGGTTATTCAGTTGCGTTTTACTGCTCACCGTGTATTTCAACAGTACTTCTCTATATAATCGTCTCTCTTGGCCGAAGACAGGAATGGTAGCGTACGACATATCCATCTGTAGAGTTCCCTTCAATTTCGCGGCCCATGACCTAGATAATAGCATGCCAAATTTAAGGGGTATATCGGCCACGACCATGTCCATAACCAGATTCTTAGAAGGGATTTGGGCCAATGACACAACCAAATCTTTGATTAGACCCAAACATTTCACTTTCCTTGAATCGAAAAAAAACGATCCTTATAGGGCCTAGTGATGTCCAAACCCAACTCGTCCATGATCTCTTTGGGCATGAGATTGTGCGACGCGCCTGAATCCAACATGGCATTATGCAAGGTCATGTTGTGGACCTTGAGACTGACAGAGAACTGGGGAACATCCTCAATATCATCTGTCTTCTCCACACACAGACCGAATAAAATGGCAAGGTGATCATCGTGGACATTCAAAGTGTCACGAGGCCCCCCCATCTTTAGCATTTTAATAATCTGATCCCAATATTCTCCTTTTTTGATGAGTTCATTGAAAGGGAGGGAGATTTTAATATTGGCCATTTCGTTCTCAAAGTTAAAAGGGGAAGAGATGTTTTCTACCTCCTTGACGCACGTCTCCCGACTTGTTTCTGGCGCTTTCCTTGGAACCTCCTCCTTTGACTTTGCCTTTTCCATCGCGTCCTTGGTCGGGTTGTCTTTCATTAGTCGGCTTGTGGAAGGGATATCCGCCAAAGTTTTCCTTATGGGATTCGTCTGCTGAGGCTCCCTTATGGGATTTGTCTACTGAGACTCTATAGATGCCTTTTTTCTCCTGAGGTTGTATTTCTTTTGGAACTGCATGATGACATTGTGATAACCCTTCCTGAATTCCTCTGTTTCCCAACACAGTGTGTCATCCGTCTTGAGCATAATATCATCATTTTCACTCATGTATTGATCGTGTTCACCCTTCGTCAAGAACACATGTGTGTCCTTGTCATAGCAGCAATGCATTTGATCTTTGAACATCTTATCAAAATCTTCGTCCACGTAATTGTTTTGGAACGAGGGCCTTATTTTCTAGTCGCCCTGGTCTCTCTATTCCCTCTGCCTGATCTGCGGGACCGGACATCCTCTAGGGTTCTGATTCCTGGGATGGGGGTCATGTTGTTCTTGGACGACGGGTTTCTTTCCCACAAACATTCTTTCCATTAGCTTCTCCATTGTCTTCATCATCAAGTCGAACTTATCCTCTGAGGGTCGAGAAGTCAATGGTTGTGCATCCCCTTAGGGTTTCTTCCCACCTCTGTTGAATCTTTGTTTGATCTTTCCTGATGCCATCAGGTTTACCTTGACTTCAATTGCATCACTCATCATGGTGTCTAAATTTGCAGATCTTCTCTCCCTCAACAGGAAGGCGAAATCATTGTCAAAGGAGTCGGCGTATCGAAGTTGCGCAACCCCGAGAGGCAGCTGGACTTCTGCTAGAATTGAGTTGTAAACCCTCATGAAACGAGTCAAAAACTCTTACACCGCCTCCTCCGGCGTTCTCTTCATATTGTTGTACTGTGTCAGTAGCTGCAAAGGATTCTTTTTGTCTCCCCATCTAGCAATGAAAGATGTTTCAAACACGGGGAAGTATGGAATGCTTGTTGTTGGGAGGGCCTTGAACCACTTTCTAACCTCCCCTAAAAGAATATGTGCGAACAACCTTATTTTCTTGTCTACATGGTCCACCTCTTCTAGATCAACAAAATCATTGAACCAATCCAGGTGCTTTTGGGCAGATACATTTCCTTTAGCGTCATATAGCTTGATCCTCTAGTTGTAGTTCTGAGGAAAATCATGCAGTTGGGCTGGCAGAACAAGGGGGGGAAATCAGGCGGCCATTGCTCTAGGGGGGTTTGAGATTTGTGGGACTTTGTTTGGTATTAGAGATCGAAACCTCTCCTCGACGAAGACTATATGGTCTAAGTTGGTTTCTGATTTAGACCTGAACAAAATTTGTTCGAACAGGGTGTCAAAGTCGAGGTTGTCAATGCTTTGTGCCCTGTCCTTGGGCAAGGATAAGTTTATGTCTAGGTAATAGAAAGGGTCTTGTGCCTGCTCCCTTACCCTGCGCAGAAGTATTTCAAGATCATACACAGGATCTATAGGGTTTGGGTTAGGATTTTCTCTGGTATAAATGGTCTTCGGAGCTAGGGTTTCTAAATGGCACTACTACGTGGTACTGATCTCTTTGACTGGAGTCTCCAGGGTAAAGGTTTCAACCAATATAGATGTTTTCCCCACTGTTACCCTCTAGGGTCAAAACTGTAGCTTTAGTCGTTCTCCCAGGGAAAATTTATTCAATTCTGTCCCCGACAACAACGCCAGAATGTTAGTTCTCTGTAAACTTTGTTTGATTGAGAAAACGAATGACAGAGGCAACCTACAAACCAAATTTGAGGTCCAAAACTAGCCCTCCAGACCTGGAGAGGGCTCTCTCTGGAGACTTCATCTGTGTACATGATATGGCTTTAAACTATCAGCTAGATTTAACATCTTTAAACAATATTTCTAGTTCTATTGGAAAAAGAAAGTAAGACCTTGGGTTATGGAGTCAATTTAAGAAAACGATAGAAACAAATGACTTAGTGACTGAACTTGAGAGGATAAAGGCTAAATGAGCAACAATCTTTCAGTTAAAAATCATTGTGTGTGGCGAGAGAAGAACACATGAAGCAAATCGAAGCACCACTCGGTATGAATTCAGAGTTCGCTTAGAAGAAACACAGTTCATCTAAATGGTGCGAACCTAGAGCACCATACGGTGAATTCTAGATTCGAAATCACGTTCCGATTTAGACATAAAATACATATATGAATATAAAGAACACATGAAAGCACATACAAAAAGAGAGAATACAATACATCAGACTGCCACCGTTATAATCTTTTCATCAAAGCTTCAGGACTTTTGCATTAATTTTCAATCGGATCAAAAGCTACATTCAATAGTCTCTGTCTACACTGTTTTTCCAACCAACCTGACTTACATTGAAAAGATGGAATATATAGACAAGGGTGTGTCGCTCGGGCTACCCTATGCTCTAACTACTATCCCTATAAATTAGGCTCCGACTACTCTCTGTCAGATGACTCTTCGTATGGCACTTTACTAAAGATAGAAATTGACTGTACTCGGTCACATCATAACCGCTCATCTTGGTCGCAATGGTTCAGTCATCAACAAGATCTCGTCGTTAGAGAGTGATGTGTCAATGCTTTCCTTTGACAGGGTATCTAGACGATCAAGTTCTCTGTCAAACTCCTGCCACCCATTGTAACGGCCTTGATTTCTTCCACACGATCATTTGTTGGTGTGTTCATGTGGTGGGTGATTGCAGACCATCGGAGGTGCTTCCAAAATGATGATTCCAGGTAGGGAACAACGCCTTTCTTCAAACTGTCGCACGCCCAACGTACATTTGTCCTTTGCAATGGATGATATTCTATCGTTGTGTGTCGTATGTTTTTCGCGCGGGTATATGTTGGAGTCCATACCTCCCGGTAGGAAACAAGACGCGGGGAAACAAAATCTGCTTCACGTCTAAGAAGACAAAAAATGGAGTTGGTTAATCATGCTTCTGGTCTCAACTGTAGTTATGATACCCGAAGCGTTCTCTTGAGAGACCAATTGCGCCTTTTTAGAATCATCACTTGCCTTTGAAGAACCACGTTCCCTTTTAGCTTCTTCTGTGCGCTGTCCAGAGCCGTACGGACTTTCTCCATGGTCAGTTCACATTCCTCGAAGTGTTTTTCACTTCTCTCTTCTGACATCCTCTGTGCTTCGTGCAGCTGGATGATTATATCTTGCACTTCCCTGAGCTGTCTCTTGAGCCAAGTCACATTTCCCTCTTGGCCATGTGATGTTGATGCTTCGAGGGTCCTCGCTGCTAACTATTGTCTCAGCTCCCTATTCTCCTGGTATAGCTCAACAATAGAGAGTTGCGCTTGCTTCAGCTACTACGAAGGTTCATGAATATATGTGCCTTAAGTGTCTGCCCTTCTCCTTCTGTCGTGGCCTTGTCGACTTGGGCCGTCGACAGGTTCCAACTGAATGGCACGCATGAGTAACTCTTCGATGACAGACTTTGCGCGTGGCTCGCTCAGGGCTTGGGTGATGTCAGTTTCTTTGTTCTTCCTTGGCCTACCCCTTCTCTAGGGTATCAAATGTTGGGGGGATAGAGATTCCAATGAATTTCCTTCTACCACGACTCTTCCTATTTCTGCCTCCGTGCAGTGAGATGTTGTTTTTTCCACGGGTAGATGGGAATCTCCTCTGGGATCCTTGGGGATGCTGGCTGTGAGTAGAAACGAATCCTTGTTGTTCCCCAATCGTCTCAATTCCTCAACTATCAACAACTTAATCAGCGAGACATGAGAAAGTTTCTTCTTTGGCTGATTTGTTTCAGTCTAGACGTTGTCTACCATTTCTCAGAGGCTTTGGTGCAAGAAGAAATGCAGATTTAACGGTCTCATTCCTGTAAAATGCATCAACAATCTAATGTGATGCGAATGTATTCTGTCAAACCTTCCCTCACAGGTGAAATATTTCCTAATCACTTTAAGGAGTTTCTGAAAAGGTTCCTGCAGATATCTGGCTGGATTGCCCGCTTCGACTTTCCCATTTAAACAGTCTGGTTTGATGAAATCCTCGTAGCACTGCGCGTCCAAAGACATGCTTTTAGACCACCTTTCACTGCATAGAGGGAACTCCGTCGCGGCTAATAGAGTTTCCTCTGTGACCTGGAAAGTGATTCCTGCAATTACTGCACAAAATCTGTCAAATATGAGCGCAAACTGTTCCGCTAGTTTTACGTTGAATCCTTGGATTTTCCTACAAAAGACCATGCATCCAACCTGTTCAAAAGATTCTCTGACATCTAGATCTTCCTTCACCAACGTCAATCTTTGAGGTTCGGGCCCCACATTTTTGCTTCTTCGCACACCTTTTTTTATGTTCTGGGATGTTTCCATGGTGACACGTGTATCTGTTTTGCGCACGATGGATTTAGCATCGATCCGAGGAGGTAATCTTGATTGACCCGAGTTTGTGACACATTTGAAGGCAATCGACTTTCCAGCTACGAGAAACTCAGGCCTCGCGGGAAGAATTATAGACAAAGCATAAACTTGGCTGGTGAATAGAATACACGCAGAACGATCGGACTTTGTAATTTGACGAGCGAGAGATGGAATCGTGCCAGGGACACTAAATACATGGTGACTGGAGGTTCGAAGCAAGCTGAAGATTTCCGCAGTACATTCACGTGACGGGCACACTTTGGGGCATGTAAAGTACAACTGATAAGAGTTGCAGAGCATATGTGATATGAGCGCCGTGATTTTTCATTCTATTTGACTTCATAATGAGTTGATGATGGTTACTTCGTCTTCCTACAGGACTTCTATTTAACAACTTGCCTCAAACTTTGGCACGTAAAACCTTCTCTTCTGACAGGACTCGTCTCTTTGGGAAATGACCCTTACCATTTACACATGTTTTGGTTTCAACATCCCTTCCTGACTCCAAGGGCCAACCGACCACTTGCTGACTTCGACCCATTCGTTGTTCAGTACCTTACCTGAGACGCTTTGACACAAGGACTCTGACTCGACTAAGACTAACTCTAACTGAAAAAATGATGGCACTAATAGATAACACCCGCTGCTAGCAATTCCTGAACATTTTTCTCAATTTCATTTTTTTGGGAAAATGGTTGATGATAAGGGTGAACATTGGGAGGAAGACTACTAGGGACAAGGGAAATGGAATGATCATGGGTGCAACAGGAAGGAGGAAGTCCTAGGGGGTTGTCAAAATAGATTGGTGTTTGGAGAGGACATACTGTATGTCAGACGAACAATAGGTGAGGAGGTATCAACTACTTGAATGGCATGGAGTTGTGCAATAATGCCAAAATGACCTTTTTTGAGTAGTTTCTCCATTCGGTAGGAACATATGATCTCGGGTCGCCTGTCATGATGCCTTAGAACCAATATTGTTTTCCATCCTATTGGAATTTCATGGTTAATTATTTGAAATCCATGGTGATGGGGCCTAGTGTGTGTAGCCATTCAACACCTAGAACAAGTTTGCAACCGCCCATGTCAATAGAAAACATATTCCATTTCAGGTGGTAATGACCAATTTGCAAGTGCACATTTTCACAGTGCCTCCCACATTTCATGGAACCACCATTAGCAATCATGATTTGAAAATTGATGATTGCATGGATATAACACATGGTCTCGTGGGAAATGCGGTGATGAATACAATTATGGGTGTTACCATTATCAATTAGTATTATGGCTTTACTATGCTTGATATAACCAAGTAACTTAAGGGTTTGGGGAGTAGAGATACCAATGAGGGAATTTAATGAGATAAACGGTTCAACTTATGGTGGATCAGAGGGAAAGGTATGATTATCTGCTTGGGGAAGATCTTCAAAATGGGAAACATCGGCATCCTCTTTAGAAACGTCCTCATAAATGTCCATAAAACACTTTTTCTCCTTACACTTGTGCCCTAGAAAAAAAAAATCATCACGGTTCTAACAAAGACCGTTAAGTTGGAGTTCAACCATTTTTTCCTTGGTTAATTTGTGGATCTTAAGAGGAGTGGAAGGAGGGCTAGGATTTGTGGGTCGGGAGCAAGGATAAAGGATGGTTTTCTATTTTGGGAAGAGACTACATGTTGTGCTTCTTTGGTGCGATGAGTAGCTTCAAGGCAAGTCTAGGGGCGAGCCATTAGAACATGGCCTCAAATGTCATCCTTAAGGCCACTAATAAAGAATTCATGGAAGATGTCGAACCTATCGTCTATTCAGAAATCCAATTTCTCAAAAGAAGCGATATGTTCTTCCAATGTACCCGACTATTTAAGCTTGGTCAAACGACCCAAATGATATGTGTCTGTCACACACACAACCATTTAGGTATCCTTTTAAGAGATGGGGTATAATTTTTTTTCACTTTTTCTCAACCATCTCAAATCATCTTCCCGAGACCTCCATCATCTTCTGCTCATCAAGATATTTCCAACTACTGTAAGTTTGTCTAGATCCGAGATCTAGACCGAAAGTTATGGCCCTTCAAATTTCTTTAGGCCTTTACCAACTAGCATCTCGTGTTTCCATGTGGAATCCATGTGGCATCCATGTGGCTCCCTATCATCTACCATGCCACCTCAACACAACATACAAAGACTTTCCCAACCCGAGGTTGAAGCTTGTCTAGCTCTTATAGGCCTGTTAATTTAATTAAACATTGCCAATTTGTTCTTTCATTAATTATATTATAATATAACTTAAGACTTCATAGGAGTACTTAGGAGTATTAATTTCGATAAGCACCTAAGTCTCCAGACTTCGGTGAAATTTCCTCCCCATGCTCTTATAAATATACCCCAAAACTCCTGAATGCCAAAGCTACGGAGAGGATCCCACTCAGTTAATTAATTATATTTAAATTATTCTTACAGCTTGCAGGAGCGGGAAAGTAAATCTGGGCCTTAAACCCTTTCAACTTATCCAATATGACACTCCAAACCTTCGGAGTTCTGAAACCCCAGACTCTCGAAGGGTTCACACTTACACGTGGTGGCACGTCAAATGCAGAGGCAGGGATAGGTAAGTTCGGGCCTTCGGCCAGTTAACCCCAACGTTCCAGCATCCCAAGTTTCCCGAACTCCTGAACTCCTGGTGCCCCGGATATTCCACCAACTATTAATCCAAGTGAGCATGTGACAGGGGGTTGACACGCGGCAAAGGACATAGATGACACATGGCCCTATCAATGGGAGACATGTGTCACGTTCCAATTGACATATAAGGTCTATAAAAAGCATGAATCAAGGTGACACGCGGCATGTCGAACATGGGTCCACGTCACCCTAGGTGATGTCAGCGTACCACGTCACTACAGACTGACAGCTAATGGGAGCCTCCAGCCTCTCCTACCCACGAAATCGCTCGGAGCTTCGAAGTTGAACTCCCGCCAGCAACCTCCCAATACACTTGTATCCCATGGTCGAGATTGGTCCATGTAGATCCATAGATCTACAACCTCCATTGCTTTGCGACTTCGATGTTTGGGGGTTTGGCTGTTTAGTTTCCTTTTTACTCCCAGAGTGTTCAGGGCCTGGCCGATCATGGTCTAGATCCAATGGTCAAGAGATATCTCAAAGAATCCTTGGATCGAAGGTCCTCATCGCTTCGCGACTTCGACGTTCAGGGGTTTGGATGTTTATTTTCCCTTTTACTCTCGGAGTGGTCAGCGTCGAACTGACCACGGTCTAGATCCAACGGTCAAGAGAGATCTTGAATCATCCTTGGATCGACGATCCTCATCGCTTTACGAATTTGGTGTTCAGGGGTTTGATTGTTTAGTTTCCTTTTTACTCCCGAAGTTGATCAACGTCGAATGACCACGATGTCAATCCAACGGTCAGGGGAGATTCTTAATATCCTCAAATCTACGATTCAAGTTTTCCGCGACTAAGAAGTTGATCATGGTTTAACGATGGGACAGATCCCATGGTCACAATTAAGGAAACCTCTAGATGTCGGTCAACCTCTCTGGTAACCGTACCAGCAGGTTTCCTTCAGTTGGTTTTGCATGTGGTAAACTTATAACATCCCGGAGCTCTGGACTCCCGGAGTCCTGAAGCCAAGATAATTTATCTCCTTTCGGACCTAGCGAAGGGTTCCAAGGTCCTGGTCATATGGATTCCCTGACAAGTTCCGGGGCTACACGCTCAACTCTTAGCCATGATTTGGTTACGGCCGTGGGCATGAGCCCTCGGTCACACAGATGAATAATTTGAAGGAGGCGCCCTCCATCCATAGATCTTGAATTTAGTAACATGTGAAGGTAAATTTGAGGGGCCGACAGGACTGAAGCATTCCAACGAAGTCTGCCACGATTCTTATATTAAAAAATCAATCCTTGGGAAAATTCCCTTAAGTATTTTCCATCCAGCACAGAAACCATAATATTACTCCTAATTTCATTTGATGACCCATGTCTAATAGTTATGTTGCTACTAAGCATAGGCAAATAGAAACAATTCAAATGCAAGGGTTCACAGAAGAACAATAAGCATTACTAATATTAATCATGCAATGCAAATTTTAGTCATAGACACAGACATCCAACCACTCATTTCAATTCTAGAACACAGGGTATATGAAATACTTATTTATTATAGTCGATCATCGACCAACTGACTATGGGTGTACGCCTTTCCACCCAATTGTAGGCTCAAAGGCATTCATTCTTAGCGCTCTGGCCACCCATGTCCCAAGCCATGATATCACTAGGGAACTTTTGCAATTTCTCAGAGATCCTTTCTCTGTCATAGCCTCTACGAGGTTTATCAGATGCTCCCTCAGCATCAATCTCACAACCTTATGCTCAGGTCATGTTTTCTGCAAACTCTCGAAGATCCTTTCTCTCTCATAGCCTCTGCAAGGTTTATCAGATGCTCCCTCAGCATCAAGCTCGTGACCTTCTGCTCAAGTCAAGTTTGCTGCAAACTCTTAGAGATCCTTTCTCTGTCACAACCTCTGTGAGGTTTATCAGATGCTCCATCAACATCAAGCTCGTGACCTTCTGCTTAGGTCATGTTTTCTGCAAACTCTTAGAGATCCTTTCTTTGTCACAACCTCTATGAGGTTTATCAGATGCTCCCTCAACATCAAGCTCGCGACCTTCTGCTTGGGTCATGTTTTCGGCAAAATCTTAGAGATCCTTTCGCTTGTTCTCTCCTTTTAACCAAAACAACTTAATCCTTCAGTTCTTCTTCAGAACCCCAGAGCCTCACGCATTCTCCTCTTTTCTCTCTGCATATCTAGGTCGCACACCCCTTTATGGGCATGGTCTCATTAATGTCTGCTTTCGTGTGTATTATTGCACGCCTTTTTCCTCCCCAAGAAGGTTTTGGACCTATCCTCTTCCTTATGTCAGAAGGAACTCGAGTCAATATGGGTCTGTAGGAAACTGCACTCTGTGGTACTTTGGGCTGACAATTTTCTATCTCCTCAACCAGACCCTCCATGCTTTCATACTGGGGTAGTTGATTTTTCAACCACCAGTCCTTTTCTCATTAACGGATTTTTTTCCTTGGGATCAGTATGAGGCTTATTATTTCAACAAAGAGAATTTTGGGTCATTTTGATATAATGAACCCTCTCTACAGTTTCCTCACTCTTTCCTCTAGTGATATCATGGCCAGTACTTCAAGGCTTCACCCCCACAGTCAATTATTGGAAATCTAAACAATAATACATTTACATTGTTCACATGCCATATCATGGTGATCATAATTAATGATTAATTACAAGCTGGGAGAAATAGGGGTATGACAATCCCCTCCCCCTTAAAAGGAACATCGTCCTCGGTGTTATTTCTTAGTAACACTTATAATGCCTTTGTCATTCAGTTGGTTCAGAAATATTAATCCTCTTTCTTGGTCAAGTCCTTTCCAGACCCTTGGCCTTCGTCACCTGTCTTCAATAATTTTGGACAACAAGCATATTAATCACAATTTCAGGCGAAAACAACTTACTGTTGTGCAAAATTCAAGAGGAAAGATTTCATAATCTAGCACAATACTTATCTATGCAATTCGTGGATTTTCATCGATATGGTTGTCCTGTTATCTTAGTTCAATGTTTTTCCTTGACATACCCATTGTGTGCATGATCCCAATCAATAGTTTATAAGAATTATCGAAGTCTCCTCTTCCTTGTGGTCACTCACCCTCCAGGCCCAAGCTGAGGCATCCCCTTCTCTGCTATACAGTCCCTCGGGCGATCCATATTTCCTTGCAAATGATTTCTCGCACAGGAAGAGTTCTAAAGACTTCATTGAGACTTATAGTCGAGGCATCCCTCAGACCTGCTTTGTCGAGGCGTCCCTCCGGCTTGTGTTGCCACAACACAACATATTCTAGGGAAATCATGTATTACCACAGGGTTCTCATGTCTCAACAATAGCCTTTTCATGCTTTCCAGCTTGAAATCCTTCATCTTTCCTTCCTAGATAGATATTTTTCGTCTCACTTGTATCATAGGTATACAAAAATTATGAGATATTATCATCAATTTCAAATTCATAATTTTCTTGCAAATTTGTCACCCACAGATTTCCAAATTCCACATTTATTTTCATATTTGTTTCACACAGGAACCAGATTCACAAGTATGGTACTTTCCTTCCCATAGCAGTTTAGCTCAACATGCAATTGGTCTTCCTTATGGGCTTACAACACTGTCATATCCAAGACCCTTTTCTTCCTGCAATTTCAACATTTCTCAGCCAAACAAATTGTTAGTTTTCATGCACATTGTATTTTCAAAACTATGCATACTAATAGTCCAAGTAATTTTCATCTATTCAAGGGTACAGAGCAAAAGGAAATATCATTATTTATGAATGCATCCTTTCAACATACCAAATTTTCTAAATGCAACTCAAATATCAGTTGACTTTAATCAATGTGCCAATATTCATGGCCACATCCATACCCAATGTACCCTTACATTGGGTTCAATTTTTCCATACTTATGACAAACACCTTGCCATGGTGTGTTGGAGCTCAACCAACCTATTCACCATAGGTTTAATCATTCTCATTCACTCTTACAATGGGACTATGCTTCTCGCTATAGGCTTATCCGGATCCCAAATCAGCACATATGAAACTAAAAGTTTCTCTTGAATGCACCCAAGCATTCTTCCTTCATTGGTAATCAGGGCGCCAACACTCATGGCCACCCAAAATTCTCTTTTATTTAACACCTCTACAATTCAAGTAGAGTATTGGAAGGTCCTCCTTCCTTAATGGGCAATCCACTGTCTACCCTTTTATGCAAACATGCATTCCTCAATGCATTCCATGCAATGTGCTAACTATGAGTACATTTATTCCCAATCTTCCTATATTGGTCATTGTACCCATGGTACTCCTTACTCATGCATTTTCTTGCAAGGATTATAACTCATCTTTGATTGGCATAGACTTCCTCGTTATATTATTCAAATTCTTCTTTCTTGAATCTTACCATGCTTGGGTAGCAATGGAATACAATAGCCACTCAAAATTATTCGCATATCAGTAACATAATGAAAATATAATCACTTGACTCTTTCATGAGCCCAAGCAGGCCAAGTGTTGTTGCCCGCTTTGATACCACTATGTCACACACCTAACCACTTAGGTATCCTTTTAAGGGATGGGGTATAAGTTTTTTTCATTTTTTCTCAACCATCTCAAATCATCTTCCTAAGACCTCCATCATCTTCTTCTCATCAAGAGCTTTCCAACGACTGTAAGTTTGTCTAGATCCGAGATCTAGACCGAAAGTTATGGCCCTTCAAAGTTATTTAGGCCTTTACCAACTAGGGTCTCTCATCGCGATGTGGCATCTATGTGGCTCCCTATCATCTGTCATGCCACCTCAACATAGCATACAAAGACTTGCCCAACCCGAGGTTGACGCTTGTCTAACTCTTATAGGCCAATTAATTTAATTAAACATTGTCAATTTGTTCTTTCATTAATCATATTATAATATAATTCTATTGAATTATATTATAATATAACTAAAGACTTCAGAGGAGTACTTAGGAGTATTAATTTCAATAAGCACCTAAGTCTCCGAACTTTAGCGAAAGTTCCTCCTCGTTCTCTTATAAATATACCCCAAAACTCTCAAATGTCAAAGCTACGAAGAGGGTCCCACTGAGTTAATTAATTATATTTAAATTATTCTTACAGCTTACAAGAGTGGGAAAGTAAATCTGGGCCTTCGACCCTTTTGACTCATCCAATATACCACTCCAAACCTCCAGAGTTCTGAAACCCTAGACTCCCGAAGGGTCCACACTTACACGTGGTGGTGCATTAAATGCAAAGGCACATACAGGTAGGTCAAGGATTTTGGTCGGTTAACCCCAATGTTCCAACATCCCAAGTTTCCCGAACTCCTGAACTCCCGTTGCCCCGGATATTCCACCAACTATTAGGTAAAGTGAGCATGTGCCAAGGGGTTGACATGCAGCAAAGGACATAGATGACACGTGGCCCTATAAATGGGAGACACGTGTCAAGTTCCAATTGTCATATAAGGTCTGTAAAAAGCATGAATCAAGGTGACACGTGGCATGTCAAACATGGGTCCACGTCACCATAGGTGGCGTTAGCGTTCCATGTCACTTCAGACTGACAGCCTCTGGGATCCTCCAACCTCTCCTACCTACGAAATTGCCCAGAGATCTGAAGTCCAAACTTCCGCCAGCAACCTCCCAATACACTTTTATCCCATGGTCAAGATAGGTCCACATAGATCCATAGATCTATGGCCTCTGTTGCTTTGCGACTTCGGGGTTAGGGGGTTTGGCTATTTAGTTTCCTTTTTACTCCCAGATTGGTTAGCATCGGATTGACCATGGTCTAGACCCAACGGTCAAGAGATATCTCAAAGAATCCTCAGATCAACGGTCCTTGTTGCTTCGCGACTTCGACATCTGGTGGTTTGGTTGTTTACTTTCCTTTTTACTCTCGAAGTGGTTAGCATCGGACTGACCACGGTCTAGATTTAACGATCAAGAGAGATCTCAAAGAATCCTTGGATCAACGTTCCTCATCCCTTCGTGACTTCGATGTTCATGGGTTTGGCTGTTTAGTTTCCTTTTTACTCCAAGAGTTGATCAATGTTGAATGACCACGACATCAATCCAATGGTCAGTGGAGATCCTGAATATCCTTAGATCTACGGTTCACATTACTTCGCGACTGAGAAGTTGATCAGGGTTTAACGATGGGACATATCCCATGGTCACAGCTAAGGAAACAACCAAATGTCGGTCAACCTCTCTGGTAACCGTACCAGCAAGTTTCCTTCGGTTGGTTTTGCATGTGTTAAAGTTATAACATCCTGGAGCTCTGGACTCCCAGAGTCGCGAAGCCAAGATAGTTTAGCTCCTTTTGGACCTAGCGAAGGGTTCCAAGGTCCTGGTCATATAGATTCCCTAACAAGTTTTGGGGCTACATGCTCAACTCTTAGCCGTGATTTGGTTAGGGTCGTGGGCATGAGCCCTCGGTCACACAGAGGAATGGTTTGAAGGAGGCACCCTCCATCCACAAAGCTCGAATTTAGTAACATGCGAAGGTAAATTCGAGGGGTTGACAGGACTGAAGCATTCCAACGAAGTATACCCTGACTCTTACATTACAAAATCAATCCTTGGGAAAATTCCTTTAAGGATTTTCCAACCAGCACATAAACCATAATCTTATTCCTAATTTCATTTCAAGACCCATGTCTAATAGTTCTCTTGTTGCTAAGAAAAGGAAAACAGGAACCATTCAAATGCAGGTGTTCGTACAAGAATAATAAGCATTACTAATATTAATCATGCAATGCAAATTTTAGTCATAGACACAAACATCCAACCACTCATTTCAATTCTATTACACAGGGTATATGAAATATTTATCTATTACAGTCGATCATACCAACCAACTGACTATGGGTGTTCACATTTCCACCCAAACGTAGGCTCAGAGGAATTCATTCTTAGTTCTTTGTCCACCTTCGTGCCAAGCCATGATATAACAAGGGAACTTTTGCAATTTATCAGAGATCCTTTCTCTGTCACACCCTCTGTGAGGTTTATCAAATGCTCCCTCAGCATCAATATTGCGACCTTCTGCTAGGTCATTTTTTCTGCAAACTCCTAGAGATCATTTCTCTGTCACAGCCTCTGTGAGGTTTATCATATGCTCCCTCAACATCAAGTGCGCGACCTTCTACTCAGGTCATGTTTTCTGTAAACTCTTAGAGATTCTTTATCTGTCACATCCTCTACGAGGTTTATCAGATGCTCCCTCAGCATCAAGCTCACGACTTTCTGAACGGGTCATGTTTTCTGCAAACTCTCATAGCTCCTTTCTTTCTCATAGCCTCTGCGAGGTTTATCAAATGCTCCCTCGGCATCAAGCTAGCAGCCTTATTCTCAGGTCATGTTTTCTGCAAACTTTCAGAGATCCTTTCTCTTGTTCTCTCCTTTTAACTAGAACAACTTAATCCTTCAGTTTTTATTCAGAACCCCAGAGCCTCATGCATTCTCATCCTTTCTCTCTGCATATCCAGGTTTCACACCCCCTTGTGGGCATGGTCTCCTTCTTTTCTTCTTTCGTGTATATTCTTGCATGCCTTTTTCCTCCCCATGAAGGTTCTAGACTTGTCCTCTTCCTTCTGTCAGAAGGAATTCAGGTCAATCTGGGCCTGCAGGAAACTGCGCTCTGTGGTACTTTGGGTTGATAGTTTTCTATCTCCTTAGCCAGACCCTCCATGCTTCCATTCATTGGGGTAGTTGATTGTTCAACCACCAACCCTTTTCTCATTAACTGATTTTTTCCTTGGGATCAGGATGAGGCTTATTATTTCAACAAAGAGAATTTGGGTTCATTTTGACATAATGAACCCTCTCTACAGTTTCCTCACTCTTTCCTCTAGTGATATTGTGGCCAATACTTCAAGGATTCACCCCCACAGTCAATTATTGGAAATCTAAAAAATAATACATTTGCATTGTTCACATGCCATAGCATGGTGATCATAATTAATGATTAATTACAAGTTGGGGGAAACAGGGGTATTACAGTGTCGGTGTCAAAGCATTCATAAAGGTCTACAACAAATCTCAGCGTGAATTTTTACACCATTACCAGTGTTCAAGATCCAAATAAAGGACATCGATACAAAGTTTGGTCAAATCATCAGTAATGTTATGCAAGGAGAAATAATGTTCCATTTGAGTGATCCAACCCGTGGGATCCGAGCGATCAAATTTATTCACCTCAACTTTGGGAAGATGTAGTTCATGATGAAGGGGGTTAGAATGAAAGGCCATGGAATGGGAGGAGTCGATGCCTTCTTGGTGTGAAGGTTTTTTAGAGGAGGTGGGGCCCTAGAATTGACTCATCCAGTTTTTTGTCTCTTCAGAAATGGTTGTGAAGTTGTTTTTCACCTCTGCACAAAGGGAATCAAATTTGGAATTAAGGGTAGCAATATTGGAAATGATGTTCTTAATGTCAGTCTTGTTCTGGGTGTTGTTGTTGGCCAAGGTAAGGATGTGATTGTCAACTTATTGGTTATGGGTGTGGGTCATTTGGGAGGTAAGAGGTCAAGAATGGGCCTGGTGGGTCCGCACAAAAAGGGTTATGGGTAAGGGGTACCACTGTGATCAGTGCAAAGATAGGAATCCAATGGAATAGGTCCCAAATAAGAGTGTTGGGGAGGGTGGGTGGGTCCATGGGAAAAAAGGATTATAAGTGATGGATACCACTGTGATCAGTGCAAAGAGAGGAATCCGATGGGATGGGTCCCAAATAAGGGTGTTGGCAGAACCACTATACTTTTTTCCTTTTTTTTTTCTCTTTTTTTACTTCTACAGATTTATACTCCGGTCTTAATAATGTTGCAGTGACAGAATGCCCATATTTTTAATAGTTAAAATTGAGCAGTAATTTCGCAAACTGGATGCAGGAGAGTGGGTTACGCTACAAAATTTACCCTATGTTTCTATTCTCTTTTATTCTAGTAGCAAGGGTGAGGATTTTGAGGGTTCCTACGGTCAAGGGTTTTCCCAGTGCTATAGCTCTCTAATATATCGATGGGGTGCAACAATAGTACTCAACCCAATATCTCAAGGATATAACTAAGGAGACTCAATTGTACCCTTATCTATACTACCCGATTACCTAGGTACTCAAAAGTAGTCTTCCTGAGTGCTATTCTCGGAGCCACTATAGCAATCAAGTGGTCGATAGACCTATGGGACTCCCTATATGCTCGAGGGTACGTGGGAGTGAATAGTCATGTACATGTGTTTTCTAATCCAGTACTACTCGAAGGGGTACCAACAGGGGTTATAGAGGTTTCCAACTAGGTGAAACAGTGTGTTTCGAGTAACTCGTGAATTCGTTTATATTTCTTAGGTGTAGTCCTCTACAACCACAATTTTAACCATGGAATGACAGATCATTGTGCTTTAAAGACGACGATGGTACACATCTCTAGCCTGAAAAGAAATTGTCCAAAAATTGTGTAAAGGAAAGTGCTATGATACCACTTGTAAGGTTCCAAATGTTATTATGTAGAGCAGAAACACAATTATGATAAAAATTATCAACAAAAAGAGAAAAATATAGAGCATAATGTGAACAATTGATTCCATAAATGATGCCTTCATTATATCGATAACCAAGTTCACTTGCCTATTCAAGGGGGAAACCTCTAGTAGAACATAGCTCAAGTAAAAAATGATTCTTAAGACAAAAAATTTCCATGCTTTCCACTCTTATTTATACTATTTCAATCTTTTAAAGAACATTCTAGAGGAAGATATTTCTATAAGTGGAACCTTCTATTAATTCTTCTTACAATAGACGTGTTCACATCATTACATAGGCCTTATTTAATAATGTTGGCCTTTATTACATAAAAAAACATATTATTCTACCTACTTGAGGTCTTAGGGAGGTTAGGACCCTAACACCCTTTGACTCCTCTAAGGCCATCTTTATGAATAAACAAAGTTTTCATTCTAGGTGATGAAGCACGCATCAAGAAACTTGATCTTAGAGTTGTTTGTGATTTCAATTATGCAAAGAGGCGATTGGTTTATGAGTGTTGTGTAAGCATATTTAAAAAAGAAACATACTTGTAATTGAACAATTACCAAGCCTTGAAGAAAATAATACAAAACTACATCTCGATTAAAGAACAAGAAATAAAGAAGCGTGAACTATGAATTGCACAAACATTGAATTCTAATTTTCCGCAGAGGATCTATGTGGACGAAACAGACGGGTCATAGGCATACCGTCTATGGATCACTCTTAGATAGAAATTGAATTGCATCAATGGTATTATTGCACTCAGATAAGCAAGGTGCATTTTACAACACAATATCGATGAGATGTGTTACTAGGCCTAATAATTAAGAACATGTGTTTCCATGAAAGGTTCAAATATAGAGGGTGGTAGGGTATGTACACTTCTATAGACTAAGCAGTCAAATCACTTTCTAGAAAGGATATTTTTTATTTGAATGAATTATTTTTTTAGACTTATGGTTATTAAATTTTTTAGGTTGATGAGAATCCCAAAGGACCTCTTTTTTTTGTTGCACAATTCATCCAAAGAGGGAGTGCATTAAAGAACTATTATATGTATCATGAGGAACAAATTTTGGCTATGCAGTAAGAGGCCCTTTTATTACTAACAACTATGACATTGATGCTTCCATTAATGAGTATGGAATTTTGAAGCAACCCGAATGGGATCACCTTAATGAGATAACACAAAGCCATTAAATTTTGTGAAGCAACATTGGTTAATGTAGATCCCAATGACACATATTCTATCCCTGGACTAGACACGCATCTTTACTCAATGGGACCTAAAATATGCGCAAATATTCTTGCTAAATATAAATACCAAGTCTGAAGCAATTGTGAAGTTTAATGGACACTCTCATCATTTTCCTCCATGGTATGTCAACATCCTCCTTGATTGCAAAAATGTGGCCTTGTATACTTCAAAGAGGTTCCCATGGTACTTTTTTATAAATGAAGCCATCAGAATAATCATTGGCATGATCCATCTCTATGAAAATAGGAATTTAGAAACATAGGATCAAATTTGAGTTGGCCACATGAGCAAGTAAGAGTTTGGGGAAGCAGTTCATTCTCCAAGCTTGATTTAGTTGAATAGATAAATACAATTGGAGACTTTAGTGACTGGTTATGGTACATAAATTGTCGAATTCTATTACGATGAACAATTTCTTCATGATGGGACTCAACCAATTCTCTATGTGGAATCCTTTGCACATGCTTTGCAAATTTCTATCAATGGAGAATTTGTAGGTAGTTGAGTATGTATTAGTAGTTATTCCTTCCTAACTTCAATTGCAATAGGCTTATGTAGTTTGATATTCATATATATATATATATATATATATATATATATATATATATATATATATATATTAGGCGTAATAGTTGGCCTACAAAATAGAGGTTTTCATGAATCATTATTCTAGTTATATTGAAAGGATTCAAGCTTGGAGACATAATTTATTCTCACAACAATGGACATATCAGATTGGATTGAAAGGTGAATAGTTAGGCTTTTATTTATGTGAAAGAATAGATTATGCACCATGGATTGCAGGATCATATCTCCTAAATAATCAACCTATGATATGATACAAGACAAACTTTAATGCTACATATGGTAATGATCTGATTATTTTAATACGTTTGGGCATACACTAGGAAATTCCCTAGGTAAATGGGTAGAGTATTGGATGATATTGTTCCTCTCATGCTTCTTCCCACAGTGGCTACACTGATTCTTGTGACTATTGAGGACCTTACTCTGCAAGTAGACATGAAAAAACTATCCAACCATCACAAAATTCATATCATGATCAATGTTCTTGGATTCAACCAATTGGTAATGTATTGGTACTATTTGAAAAATAGGTGGAGATCATACTCAAATATTATTAATCACACATTGCATGGGAACATTATGTGCCCAAGTATTAGAGACACATCTTCTACCTGTAGATTCATGGAAATTGATTGCAGCTTCACATATGGTCATTGCAATTCACTTAAGAAAAAAATAAATTGGCATTGAGCATTAATTAAGCAACAACCTTCTTTGTTCTAGCTCTCCTAATTTTATTCTTCATCATTCTTCATGTTAGCATGTTGATTTTGCATGTATTTAGACACCAAATCATTGATGTTACTCTTTTCTTCCGTGAACACCATTTTTCCAATGACCTCACCTAGTGTATCAATGCAAGAAAGCTTGTTTCCTCCTAAAGATGGCAATGAACTAGTCCTTCACTCTCCTTAATGCATGTCAAGTTTGACATGATTGTTTATATTTATTTATTAAAATATCATAGTATATCACTAACTACATTTTTAAGCAGTTATAGATTTTCACGATTAGCCAATGTTGAACATTTATTAATTAGGAATGTATTTATCCTTTGTATGTGCATAGCTTAGAGTTATCACTTATATTTGTTATGCATGCACATGCAAGTATCTTTATTGATTGATGGAATTGGCACCCTTCAATCTCATTATAATCAATGTTTCACTAAGTTTCTAGAAAGCATGGACGATGGAGTAGGGAAACACATCTCGGGATGTGGGGAAGCACCCTCAAAATTATTTGGAAGGTTATAAGAGATGTTTGGATCTTCAACATAGGGATCACTATTAGAACACTAAAAGTTAGAATTAAAATATATGAAAATTGGAACTTAAATCATTGAAATCTTATACATAGCAATGCACCAATAACATACATTTTTACATGTGACTTAATAAATCATAAATGGTACATGTGATGATCTAACAACATAATAATCATGATTCAAAAATCACCTACCACCATTGTATTTTTCATTATATTTATAAAATTCATAGGATAGATATAAAGTCTTAAGAACATTGATTTAAGAACAGGTGAAATGACAAATGAGCATCACTACTCAAGGCATCGCCCCACTAGTCTATGCATTCAATGATTTCACAAAGGGATAAGGACCAACCATGGGAATTCCATTATCTAAATCAAAATCATTTTCACCCTCCATAATACTCAATTGAAAACCAACCAACCTAATTGTGCCTCGTTAGGTCCCTCCTCCTCATCAACCTATGTATTAGGTTTACATTCATTTTAGCATCCCATACCCTCAAGAATGTGTCCCTATGTAACACTAATTATCATTCTTGACAATAAGATATCAACCACCTTTTTCCACTCCATCCACCGTGAATAATAAAAATTATCAATTATTTAATGTGCACATGTTACCACAATTTGAGGAGGCATAGTGGAATAGATTGGTTTCCTGCAACTCCTTGACTATCTTTATGACATGTACAATGATGAGACACTAAGAGATTTCAAATTGAGTCTTCACCCACCCAATTTAAACAACCAACATATATCCCCAAATCCAACATTAGTAGCACTTTCCCCTCCAAAGAAAGATCGAGAGAGGTAGTTTTTTTACCTCATAAAGGCTTGATACTAAAAGATTGTTTCTCCTTTTCCTTGATCCTCCATGGTAGCCACACTAGGATAATGTCAACCCTTATCTCCACCCACCCAATTGAAACAACCAACATAAATCCCCATATCCAACATTAGTAACACCTTCCCCTCCAAAGAAGGAGTCGGGAAGGTAGGTTTCTTGCCTCATGGAGGATTGATACTAAAAAAATCATTCCTCCTTTGTCCTAATCCTCCAAGTAAGACACACTAGGATAAGGTCAACCCTTACTCTCATATGTGCTTGTACAAAGGTTTGGCATGTTTCTTCTCTTTTTATCGACACATTGAGATCTCTATATGTAATACCAAACTAATGAACATCATCCATTTTAATGCATTTCCCCTAGTTCTCCTCCCCCATTTCCCATTACTATAAAACCTATCCATCGTGGAGATAGAAACATATTCCATCCATGGGTTGAATTTTCCCCGCTCATAATGAATACCACATGATCCAACAATCTCTCATCTACCTTGTTCCCTGAATCAAGGACACCCAATTAAAGTGGCATCCTTTCATTCATAAATTCAATTATGCATATAGTTGGTTGGCCATGCAGAGAATACATAAATTATTTCAAATTTAAATCCAATCATAATTTTCCTACCCAAGTTTTTGTTCCTTGAATCAAGGACACCCAATTAAAGTGACATCCTTTCATTCATAAATTCAATGATGCATATATTTGGTTGGTCATACAGAGAATACATACATAATTTCAAATTTAAAACCAATAATAATTTTCCTACCCGCGGTTAATAATACTTTTCCTACCCAAAATTAACTTAATTAATAGAAAACTTTAAATTTCCATGAATTCTTTCACTTGCAAGATTCAAAATAGATAATACACATGAACAAAACCAATGCCCCTTTTAAGTTTCAAATCCAAAATAGATAATGCACTTAAATAAAACCAATTTCCCTTTTAAGTGCATGCCATGGACTACATTATATAAGAATATCCATGTGCATACAAACAAACCAGATCTACTAATCCATTTTTTATATTTAATTATGACTAGGGATTTAATTCCACTCTTGATATAGTAAATAATCGATGGATTGGGCATTAGTTCCATTTTGGGTTTGCATTGTGGGCGCACAACATTCTTTAGTGAAATCCAAAAGAACAGTTTCTCTATCTTGACCACATGCCTACATAGTTTTAAATTGTAATCCCCCTCTCACTTGTTGTCATTCCTTAGTCTATTCTCAACCTCACCTCATAAAGAATGTAATGAATATGGGATAATTGACCACGATACACATTTCTCATTTGTGGGTAGGTAGTGCATTTAATTTAAGGGGAGTATAGATTAATACATCTAATTCAAGGGGATTCAAACCACAGTGCCATTAAAATAACTAGCTAAATGTCCAACAATATTAAAAAAAATGGGTTGTTTTCTCCTTTGGCTTGTGAATCACTCTTTCTATGAGAATTTGAAATTCATTTGTTCTCCATCTCATTCGATGAGCTACATATTATATAATTAAATTGTCATTTTCTCGTGCTCATTTCAAAGGCGATCAATATGCAACCAACAACAATGAATTTAATGTTGTTGTTGTTGTTGTTGGGATGTAGACGATATCCAATGGTCTACATCCCAGTAGTAGTGCATTTAATGTTGTTGTTGTTGGGATGTAGACCATATCCAATGACATACAACCCAATAGCAACAACACTAAATGCACTACTACTAGGATGTACATTGTATCAAACGGTCTACATCCTAGCAATAACAACTTTGAATGCATTGTTGTTGGGTGCATAATGTTTTCCCATTTCTAATGCACTACTAATGGGATATACATTGTATCAAACGGTCTACATCTTAGCAACAACAACTTTAAATGCATTGTTGTTGGGTGCATAATGTTTTCCCATGTCTATACGATCTACAAGAACACATACCCTACTTCCCTTTAGATTTGAAGTTGTGATCTCCAAAGAGGAAACACATGTTCTTAACCATTCAGCTCACTCAAATTATATATAAATATATATAATAAATAATCGATTTATTAAAAAAACCATTTTTATAAATTAACACATCAATATGACAAAAAGGTATGATAAAAGTTATGAAGATCCAATTATTTGGGCTTTTTGCTCTTCGTCCACACCCCCATACCCATGTACCCTAAGGCCTAAAATCCTGAGCGAGGGTCGTAGGCCCCCTCCCCTTTCTTTCCCTTCTCGTTCCCTTCTTTGACCCACCCTCGTCTTCTGTCCTTTCCTCGATCGGGTCTGACATGGTTTTTCGACGCTATCACGTGACGTGGGCATGCCTCCACGTGATCTCCACACATGGAAATAAAAGACGGTGAGTTGGTGGACTATCAAGATAGTCCCACCGGCTCCAATATTTTCTCCCCTGCGCCAGATCGAGATTTTTCTTCTCCCTTGTCTCCTCCCTCAAACGAAGTTCCCTGTCCTGTTTTCCTTGACCTCTCTGCCATCCCTAAACATGAAATATGTGAATATTTTCCTCCTCAGAAGGAAACTTGCTACCCCCAGCCAAGATCGCTTGGCCAGTTGTAAAATTGCAGTGTCCAAGCAGTCTCATCGAAGTCTCCCCCCTCAGCCTCAAAGACAAAACCATCCTCCTATGAGGAACATGAGTCCACAGAAGCATTACCAAGGAAAACTGTGAGGTGTATCAAAGAAAAAAAAGGTCAGATTAAAATGGTAGTTGGCGAGGACATTTCGATGCATGATCTTTCAAAGTTAGTGGGCAGATTTCTAGTGGGAATATTTTGGGGGAAAACCCCTAGGGAAAAATCCATGTTCGGATGGCTAGATAACAACTGGAAACCTAAGCTTGGGTATCTTTCGGAATTTCACTTTTTGTTTAGAGGATGGATATCCTTTCACTTTCTCTCTATTGAAGACTGTGAATACATCTGAACCAAAGAGGTTTTGGGGTCCTTCTGGCCTTTCTCTAAAAACCTGGACCATCGATTTTGACCCTCTAAAGGAATCAATGTCGGCAATGAAAGTTTAGGCTATTTTTCCAGGACTTCCACTGGCCTTCTAGTCTCGTGAGGCTCTGGAATCAATTGGTAACTGACTGGTCTCATTCATAAAGCTAGAGTTGAATTGGGCATCTAAAAAGGATCGCAGATGGGCATGGATTATGGTGGAAGTTGATGTTAATGATGGATTGTTTGGTAGCATCGACATTATCTACGTGGACAAAACATGGCACCGAAGAATAGACTATTGGCGTCTTCCCTTTCACTTCCATGGATGTCATGTATTCGGCCACTTAAATGCCCATTGTCATCAAGTGGCACCTCCTCTTCAACCTTCTCGTAAAGTCTGGAGCCCCAAATCGACCATCAGGGAAAAAGTTGTAGAGGTAGGAGTTTCCCTGGAAGGGAAAAATGGAAAAATTGTTCTAGAACCAGAAAATGTAATCTCAATCAGCAAGGCAGTGGGAGATCTGTCCTTGAATACAACATCCTTAGGTATGTCTCTAGATGACCTCCATCCCTCTATAGTTCACAATATTATTTCTTGTTCATCACCCCTCTCTGTTGTCCCTGAAGTTTCCCCCGAGACGACTATAGTACCTCCCACTATGACGACCCTTTCCCCGACCTCACCCCAGTCCTCCCCGTTACTAGAAAAATTATCCTCCCTCCAGGTCTTTTCTCTTGTCGGCCTTCGAACCCCCCCCCTCGGTCCTCTCCCTTTTGCGGGTCCCATACCTTGCTCCCCTTCTCGCTCCCTCTCCTCTCCCTCCCACGAAAAGTCTCCACCTCCTTTCCCCCTTCGAAAAAGGTTGTGATCTCCATTTTAAATCTGACCCCGAGGACTCTGCCCCATCCAAAGGAGGCCTAGCCTTGGACCCCCCTCCCCCTTCCCAAGAGGGACATAAATCCCACTTTTCTCGGGCCCAGGAGAAAGTCGCAGTGAAGATTTGGAAAGGAACCCAAGATACTATCAAGAGGGCCCTTAGAGTCGGAATTGCCCCTCCTCCAGGGGAAAGATGAAAATTCTATGCTTCAACGATAGAGAGGTGCCCCCCCCTCAAGATATTGGATCTTAAATGCCTCCTTCGTAGCTTGAATCCAAACATTATTATGATACAAGAAACAATGTGTAAGGGAGAAAAGGCTAGGGAGGTGTTCATTCGTTGGCTTAGGAACTGGTCCTTTAGCACAATGGATGTGGATTATTTGTCAGGAGGCCTAAACACGGGATGGAGCCCTGATTTCTAGGCATTGTCCTTGTCTTTGTTGCGCACTTATATTTCGGTAAAATTAAAACACAAAAACCATGAATTAGTTTTCTTCGTCGTTAACTTATACGGACCATATGTTGATCGTATCCTGTTTTGGGAAGAGTTCATTTCTGCAGGAGTTTTCTCAGACCCTCAGTTGGTGGTTGGTGGTGACATGAAATTTACCCTCTCCCTAAGAGAGATCTGGGGGGCATCCCCTAGGGAGGACCGACAAAGGGAGTTTTTCATTTCCCTCCTAGAAAATATGTGGTTGGTGGACCTCGAACCGGTTAAGCTCTCCCCTACCTGGAGAAACTACAAAACAAGAAACGAAGAGGTGGCCAAGAAACTGGACTGTTTCTTGGTCTCATAAAGATTACTAAATTCGACCTCTAGCTTCAAATCGACTGTAGAAGTGGGGGGGATTTCTAACCATCGCCTGATCTCCTTAGAATGGATTCTCGATGAGGAAACACCCCCAGCTTCGCTGAAAATCAGTCAAGCTTGGCTAGAAGATGAGGACTTCGGTAGTTTGGTCACCTCCTCATGGGAAAAATTAAATCCCTAGAATCCGTCTCCTATAATGGCACAATTCGCCTCAAGCCTTCAAAAACTGAAAATTGCCATCAAAGCATGGATCCCCATATGGAAGGTGAGAAGGTGTAGAACCCTTTTAGACATGGAGGAATAACTAAAAATACTATACAAAAAACTGGAGGAAGGTCCCCTCACTTAAAGCAATTTGGAAGATCTCAAAAACCTTGAGAACCTGCATCACTCATGGCTTAAAACAGAATAACAAGAGTGGCGCTAAAAAATCAGGGCCACATGGTTAATGGAGGGAGATAATAACACAAAAATTTTCCATGCCTTCGCCAATTTCAGAAGAAACCTCAACACCATTTGGAATATAAAAAAAGAAGATGGGATATTCCTTAGTTCTTTCAAGGAAAAAGCGGAAGTTGGGGTCACCTACTTTAAAAACCTGTTTACAGACCCAGTCGGATGTCCTATTCAGGAAATCTTGAAGGTAGTAGGAAAATTTCCCTCTGTCTTCTCAAAAGAAATGAACCATGAACTAACGAAAGAAGTCACAGAGGAAGAACTAAAAAAGTCTCTCTCCTCCATGCAGAATGGAAAATATCCAGGGTCGGATGGATTCACTGTGGAATTTTACAAATCCTTTTTTGATCTACTGAAAAATTACCTACTAGCGGTGGTACAAGAATCCTAAATTACTGGAGGAATTCATGGAACATTGAACTCCACTTTCCTATGCCTCATCCCGAAAAGGGAAAACGCGGAGTCAGTTGAGGACTTTCACCCAATCTCATGTTGTAACGTCATTTACAAACTCATTTCTAAAATCATCTTGAGGAGGCTTAGACCGATGCTTAGCGAGATCATAAGGGAGGAACAATTTGGTTTTCTCCATAACAGACAAATTCATGATGCAATAACACTCTCTCAAGAAGTCCTTCACTCTGTAAAAAGGAAAAATATCAAAGCTGGCATTTTCAAACTAGATCTGTCGAAAGCATAAGACCAAGTGAATTGGACTTTCCATTGACCGGTCCTACTACAAATGTGAATGAACCTTTCCTCCGTAAACTGGATCATGGGTTGTTTACAAAGCACCTCATTCATAGTTCTAATAAATGGGTCCCCTTCTAGTTTCTTCAGAGCCTCTCGTGGACTTCGTCAGGGATGTTCCCTGTCGCCCTTCCTATTCCTACTGGTTGTGGAGGCTTTAAGTAGACTAATCAAAGAATCTCGTTCAATTGGTTTAATCAGAGGATTCAAATTTTTTGAAGCTGAAGCAGTTTCTCACCTCCTATTCGTGGATGATATATTTGTAAGTATAGTCGCATCTCTGAGAGACCTGACCTCCCTTAAGAATGTATTAACTCTTTTAAGCCAAGATATTGGACTTAAATTCAACCCGGATAAATCCTATCTAATCCTAAATCATTGCTCAAATGATGAGACACCCTCCCTCTTAAATATCATCCCAGCGCAACAAAAGACTCTAGGCGAAGGCCTAAAGTATCTGGGTTTATGCCTAAAACCGAACTTCTACAAAAAAGAGGATTGGAACTGGTTAATAAGGAAAGTGGAAGCCAAAATATCGATATGGGTAAATCACCTTCTTTCTAGAGGGTGGTGTCTGGTCCTAATTAAAATTGTCCTGGAAAGCATTCCAGTATAGTGGAACTCTATTGTTGCACTTCCAAAAGGAGTGCTAGACAAAATATAAAGGACTTGTGCTCACTTTATTTGGGTTGGTCAAAAAGTCACAAGAGGCATCTACTTGGCCGCCTGGAAGACCGTTGCTACACCAAAATATGACGGGGTTGGGGCCTCAAGGACATCAGGTCCTTTGCCCGCGCCCTTACTAGCAAAAATATATGGAGAATGGCACAAGGATCCTCACTATGGACCAGATTTATGAACTCCAAATACTTCCCCAATCTATCAGTAGTAGAGTGGTTTTTCTCCCCCATAAAATCCACAAGCGGTTCTATAGTCTGGAAAGCTTTGGTCGAGGCCTTCCCCTTGGTAGGATCTTGGACGGTTTGGAAGATTGGAAAAATGGAAGTAGTGTTAGAATAGGGGAAGACCCTTGGTTAGGAGCAAGCAACAAGTACATATTATCTCCCTCTCTTCTTGAAGCCTTAAAAGAAGCAAATATCCTAACCCTCAAGGATGTCTACACTGGGCTCCCACGGTCTAGGGGTAGATGGGGATGGAAGGATGCGACCACCCTAGGCCTCCCGGATGCCACCTTAGAACAATGGGAGGCATTCATAAAATTACTCTATGAAAACTCCATTACCTTAGCAGAGGACTTAGAGGACTCTCTATGCTAGTCCTTAAATCTGAAAAATGGTTCGTACTTTGTCAAATTGGGCTACAAAGCTTGGATGGGAACTGTTGAAGAAGTTCCTATAAAGTGGTGGTGGAAACC
>ML787020.1:118595-179141 GCA_009831015.1 Picea engelmannii
TACACATAAACACAGAGATGCAGCGGAAATAAGACTTCATTTCATTAATAACAAATGACTGAAATATGCTTACAGACATAATGGAAATAAACTAGTTAGGGCGTTGGTAGCTTATCTCTGAGAAGAGATGTGGCCGCTACTCGCATCCGTGAGAAGATCATTACAATGAGGCTCTGAAGGCCCTTTTACAATAAACGGGAATGCCAAAAGTCCTAGACATCCAAAAATTTAACCCTGGAAGATGAAGCGCCAAAAGTCATGTGGGCCCCGTTTGGGTAAGTTGGTGAATCAACTTCCCGGGGTCGTAACTTTTGCATACGATCTTTGTTTTAGGTGTATGATAGCTCGTAGGAAAGATCTATCTGAGGCCTACAACGCTCGAGACAAAATAGCATCGTCAAATGTTATTTTGCGAGAGAAACATACCCAAAAAAAAATCATTTAGGGCCTCAAAATGGCCCCGGAAGTTCAGGACCCGAAAAAACTGCTATACCCAAAAAAACATCGTTTAGGGCCTCAAAATGGCCCCGGAAATTCAGGACCCGAAAAAACTGCTAAAAATAGTAATTGTGCGAAAACTGAAAAACTGAAAGAAGCAATGGTGGGGGTCCAAGTGGCATAGGTGGGTGGCCACCAATATCCACATGGATCAGACGAAAAAAAAAAAAAATTATATAGTCACACATAGTTGTGGAGTGGAAAGGTTAGTAGAGACAAGATTTTGAACATATTGAATGTGTTGGAACATGTATATTTCGATGAAATATTAATTTATTTTTTCCTATGGGAAAAAAAATTAACACGTCAATATCTTTTATGAGTTCATGGACCGAACCGAAACTGATGCTATGGAATTTCATCTGTAAGGAGGAAAAATTTTAGAACAGTAGGAGGAGCACATGGAGCTCCATGTATGAAGACTTTTCTTTTTGTAAGAAAGCATCCTGCATAGACAGACAAAGTTTTTTTTGTATAGTCACACATAGTTGTGGAGAGGAAAGGTCAGTAGAGACAAGATTTTGAACATCTTGAATGTATTGGAACATGTATATTTCGATGAAATATTATTTTTTTTTACTACGGGAAAAAAAAATTAACACATCAATATCTTAACTTGATCATATCTCTTTTCTCATTTTCTAAACATCCTATATCCTAAATCTTTGCCTCCATATGAGGACCTTTTCAAGCTATTTTTATTACATATCTTGAAAGCCTTTTTATTACAAGTTTTCTATCTTAAAAATGATTTTGTAAAATAATTGTTACTCATTTATAAACTTTATGTTAGTAAAATTAAATATCTCTCTTTCTTTTTTTTAAATATCAGTTTAAGTGTTTCCTTATAATTAAAGTCAACCATAAAATAAATCTCAAAATTGGCATCGTTCTAAAAGATATATTATTATCATTTTTGTATTTTTTAGTATTTTGTTTTTTAGGTTATTATTCATTGTAAGTGCACTAAAACTTAGCACGTTTTTAGTGAAAAAATTTTGAGTAGAAATTTTAATTACATATCCAAAAAATCGTATCACATCAAGGTTTCTACCTATAATAGAACATTAGGGAACATCATCTAGCATATAGGATATTTCCCCCCTTATTTTCTTCTCATCTTGCCAAACGTCATTATACATCTCCCTCTTTCATTTTTTGCCAAGACTCCTAACAACTTATGCTCAAACTCCAAATGCAATGAACGTGGAGATAGAGACACCTTCCATCTATTGCTGAATTTTCCTGACTCACAATAAATTCAACATGATTCAACAATCTCACATATACTTTGTTACTTGAATCGCAAACACTCAATTAAGGTCACATTGTTTCATTTATAAACTCAATGATGCATATATTTGGTTGGCCATGCAAAAAATATTTAACATGATTTTGAAATTAAAGCTAATATTTATTTTGGATTCTTTCATAAAAAAGATAGATTTTTAATTGTGTCTCTCCATTCTTATGATTTCTTGGAATCCTTTATGGACAAATGTTTAACTTTGAACCAAGCATGATAGTGCACTACTTTGTATACAATGTAGATTGTAGATTGCCCATAAAGTCAACTTGGAGTACAACCTCCAAACCTTGTTTAATCTAGATAGGATTTGACCTCGCTTATTCTACATACTTATAAAATCAAACCATGGCAAGAAAATGATATATAAGTCCATTACCTTTAAATTTTCTTTCACAATTTCCATTAATGCATTCATTGTCTGAAAGGAATAGTATCAACAATGATTTGTCCATCATCAAATAACAAAATAAATGATTCACAGAAAGTTCTAAAACCAAATAAATATGCTACTCAATACATGAATAATTCACTTTCACTTGTCGTCTTCTCTTTGTCTTGAAAGTTTCAGGATCACAGGCTAAGCACAAAGCTTGGATACCTCTTTCTAGTCAAAAGATCCATGGATCATCATAGGAAATATCTACCCATGACTTGTTTTCCTTTGGAAACATCCCTCCCTCTCAATGCCCACACATCCATCCGATGGATTCTTTCTAACACAACATGCATGACCTCAAATAATGAACAAATCAATATTAAATTAATTTTATCCCTAACCTATGCATAAATGGATTTATGACTTATCCTTTCCATGTTCATGCAAGTTTTCCTATTGGTTCATCCAATAAGCATCTATCAATCTCATTATCTATCTAGCCAATAGGAGATCAACAACCTTAGATCACTCCATTCACCATAATAGGGAATTAAGAGATAGATGGTAGTGATAATCAAAGTGACCAATTAATCAATGAGTCTAGGTTATTGCAATTTTTAGAGATATCATATATTAGGTTGTTGCCTACTTAAATTCTAAAACACCCCCTTACTCCCCCTCTCTCTATGGATACATTTCTACAACAACCCTATCCTTTTCACATTGGAACCTATAATGATCCTTCTGACATATATTATAATGATGAACCAACGACTTGTTTTAAATGGAGGTTGTGCCCACCCAACGAAAACACCACATAAATCCCCAAACCCAACATTAGTGGCATCATATTTTCTCATGGAAGCTCGATACTAAAAACTATTCCTCCTTTGCCTTGAACATCTAGGGTCTTGCCACTCTACGACAAGGTTAACCCATATTCTTCTTCTTATCAATACAAAGGTTTATTATGCTTATTCTCCTTTTACCAACACATTACGATCTCTACCTATAATATAAGGCTAGCGAACATAATCTATTATAGGAGATTTGTTCCCGTGTTTTCTTTCCATCCTAACCATCCTCATTAAGCCTATCCCTTTCTCATATTTTGCAGGCCTCCTAACAATTTGTGCTCAGACTCTAAACATGGTGAAAGTGGAGATAGAGATTGTCTTACATCTATCGGTTGAATTTGCCTTGCATGCAATGAGTTCAATGTGATCCAACAATCTCTCATCTACTTTCTTTCCTCAATCAAGAACACCCAATTAATGTAAAATCTTTTTATTCAATCAAGAACACCCAATTAATGTAAAATATTTTTATTCATAAATTCAATGATGCATATACTTGGTTGGCCATGCAGAAAATATTTAACATGATTTTAAATTAACAAAAATATTATTTTTCCTAAATTCTTTTACATGCCAGCTTCAAAGGGTAAGAGTACATATAAATTTATTAAATTTATTTATATTGTAACACATTTAAAGGAGAAAAATACATAGATTTGTAAAAGTGTTTGATGTGCATTGATTTGNGTTAATTTGTGCAGGACCTGCGATTAACCTGTGGCTTGAGAAACCGCGACTCAGGGGCATCTCGCACCCGGCCTGAGCCACACCAACCCTTAACATGGTTGGATTTTTTGTCCCCGCAGGTTTCAAACCGGTGACTTTAACATCACGGAGTGGCTTAACAACACACTCCGTCACCGACTGTCCTACACTTCGGGGACCAATATCGCTCTTCTTATTACATACAAAAATAATAGATAATATACCATGTATAGATACAAATTTATATATCTTTATTTATTATGCATTACATCACTACAAGTGGGATTTAACGCCTATGTCATCATGTGTTGCCTTAAAAATATATATAATTGGATTTTCTTTCATAATCCTGTAGTTACAAATTTATATATCTTTATTTATATACCTTCTGGACCAACCAATTAAGCCTTTATTTTAGCTTTAGACGCTTAATTTAGTTTTTCACGTTAACCAAATATCCTATAGTTACAAATTTATATATCTTTATTTATATACCTTCTGGACCAGCCAATTAAGCCTTTATTTTAGCTTTAGACGTTTAATTCAGTTTTTCACGTTAACCAAGTATACGAAATGCACGCTCTAATTCCAATTTGGATTTTAGTTGTGAGCCTCACGACTCAAGTGAGTGTGAAGCGTTCAAAAATTGGCGTATGCCGCTAATAGTGGCCAACACACGGTATTCTTTAGTAAAAGGCGAAAGAATAGTTCGCTTTGTGTTGACCACACGGCTCCGTGAATAATAAATAATTCTGCACTTCTTTATATAGTCACGCTCTCTTCTGTTTTCATCAGCACCATGAATGTGGGATAATACACAGTTTGCATTATCCATCCGCAGGCAGTTGAGGGGGAGAAAGTGTTTTATCCCAGCGCGTTTGTTTATCCGCGCTTCCAACTTCCATCAATTTAAAAAATTAGCAACATGCAGCCCGTTATATTTCTTTTAGTTATATGACCCTGCACAAACACAGGAAACTTATTGTTGGTGAAGCACTTTTCTGAAACTTAATTGTTCTAAATCCCAATTTATGAGCTATGTATATGCATTAGGCTATTACAAATGCATTAAAAATGTTACTAGGATGTGTTTGATATATGTTAACATTTAAATCGGTTTTGTTAATATTTAAATAAATTAACATAAATGTATAACCTCAATTTTTATGTATAAATGGATTTGGTTTTTTCATTTGATTTTTATTTTATAAATTAAAATGAATTTACATTTATTTTATGATCCTTTAATTCATATATAAATAAATAATCAACCTTAATCTATAAGTATACATAATTTTTTTGTTTTCATTTATTTTCTTTTATCATCATTTAATTGATATATAAAATAAATATAATTAAATATACATAAATTTTTGGCAGTAGTCTAAACGTTCTACCTTTTGGCTGTTTTCTGGTAATTTTTTTGTTTGATTTTGTTGGAAATTGGTGATGAATGGTTGGATCTGCAGATTTGAGTGGCTAAGTTTGTATAATCTGAATGCCCAAGGGGTTTTTCAGCAAGCTGAATCCATTTATGCATTGAAAAATGCAATTTAAACAACAAAAAATAGGGATTTTGTCCAAATTTACATCGCTCAATTAACCAAAAAAAACCCAAGAGATAAAACGTTTAACCAACACCAAATATTTATTTTAAACTAAATTGAGTTTAATATCTGATTTTAATCACATTTATTAAAAATCATGCAATCTATTTACATTATCAATAATTTTTTGTTTTCATTTTTTTAGTTTTATTATTTAATTGATATATAAAATAAATATAATTAAATATATATAAAATAAAAAAAATCATTTTTCTTCACATAAATTCAATAACAATTATAAATTTATAATTTTTTTATTGTTGAATTTGAAAATTTAAAATATATATTTTTTATTATTGAATTTGAGAATTTGAAATAAGAGATTCTTAAATTTAATTGTGTTTAATATCTACATTGTCAAGATTTTAATCACATTTATTAAAAATCTGCAATCTATTTACATTATCAATATTGGTTGGAAATCAAACACTTCCATTCTTATACACATAAGGATTTTACATCTAAATATTATTTATGTTTGCTATTCTATTAGGTATTAATTTTGATTCAATAGTTCATAATGGAAACGGGATATCCATGAACAATGAAACCAATTGATGCGGTAGAAAATAATATCTCATTAAAAAAAAAACTTTAAAATAAAATAACTTGGATTAGGTATAAAAAAATATTAAAATTTTTAAAAGGAACTTGGAGGTATAAAAAAATATTGAAACTTTTAAGATGATCTTAGATGAGGTATAAAAAATATTGAAACTTTTAAGATGATGTATAAAAAAATATTGAAACTTTTGTATGAGACTTTTAAGATGATGTATAAAAAAATATTGAAACTTTTGTATGAGACCCTCCTTCTCCCCTCTGCTCAGCGATTTGACTGGTAAAGTCTCTACCTCCATCTGGATTTGAACCTGTAACCTCTTAAGAGGAAACACATGTTCTTAACCATTAGGCCTACTTAGGCTTTTTATAATAAACTTGGATGAAGTACCATAGTGGGAGAAAATAATATCTTATAAAAATAATAAAACTTAAAAAAAAAACATTCAAACTTTTAAAATGATCTGGGATGAGGTATAAAAAATATTGAAACTTTTAAAATGATCTGACATGAGGTATAAAAAAATATTGAAACTTTTAAAATGAACTTGGATGGAGTACCATAACTTTGATTTGCTTCAAAGATTTTGCTCAAAATTGAGCCATCAAGTATCAAATTCACTTACATTTAGCATATTGAATGTACTTGCTAAATTTTTGTCAAATACTACATAACTTTTCACATATACATGGATGTTTTCATATAATGAACTTTTTTGGTGAGAGAAATATTTTGGATCCATTCCATAAGATTCATTTTGGTAAGAGAAATCTTTTGGATACATCACATAAGATTTTTTTGAATCTTATGAACTTCTCTTTGTGATTATATTTTTATACTTGTTTTGTGAATATGGTAATTCAAAGTCAAATGGTAACATTTATTGTAGCAATGCAAATCAAGAATTTAAACTATAGATAGAAGATAGATACTTAAAAACTTGAATATGGTTGATATTGATTGTTGCAATGTCAACTTAGAGAGGAAGACGTGTCAAAGTTGAAGGAACAAAAACAACAAAATAAATTCACTTGGTCGGTGTTCCTTGTAAGTATAATGTGTGCATGACACAAAAATAATAGGTTTCTTACGTAAACACGCAATTAGATCTCTCTTGCTCCAATGTTCCTCATAAATATAAATGGATACCATGTGTATTCAATCTATGCAAAGCTAAACTTGTACATGGACACCCAGTTCATTCCCTCTGGATGCATAAGCACAAAAAGGATGTGTGGGATATATAGTAAGGAATGCATGATTGGGGAGCTCCATTCTTGTGACCACCAAGCATTATGACCATGCAAATTGTACATGTGTTACATTTGGTGATTCTAATGGTCGATTATGTCTCCTAATGGGCACCAGCCGCTAAATGCTTACTAACCAGAGCTTCCATGTGGGTGAAGGCACATAGGATGTGTTGAACGATCTACTCATTGTTTCTTTGGACGCAAAGGCCGACAACCTCTATCTCCAATATACATTTCCATATTCCTTTATTTATCTCTTGAATCTTATCCTTGTTCCTTATATACATATTCTCTCACATATCCAGAGATAAATTCATTGCATATTCAATTCTCCCCTTCCATCTATTTTGTTTTGGAGAGTGGCCATGTTAAGCATATTAACAGACCTCATCAACCTTGACCTAAGCAATGTGACATAGAAGGTCATTGCAAAGTATATATAATGAGATGTCGATCCATCTCTAGTGGAGAATTCATTTTGGAGCAGTTTCACTCTTGGGTTTCACTTTACATGAAATTATATTGTTTGTTGATGTGTGGTGAGCAGGATTGGAGAATCGGGAATGGATATGCATAGTAAATCCAGAGTGAGTATAATAAATATGGTTGATGCTCCTTTCACATTTGCTTTTGATGTCTTTTTTGGCACCATATGCTATATGATTTATGTTATTATGTTGTGTTGTATTTTCATAGTCTCTGTCAAGACTTGTGAGTAGCCCCAAAGAGCTTCCCAAATGGAACTATGCTGGCTCCAACACTAGATAGGCTGAAGGACATGAAAGCGAAGTCATTCTACACCCAATATTGAATTTTATGTTTATGTTTATGTTTATGTTTCTATTGTTCTCTTCATTTGATAATTGTGCATAGGTTGGGTATATCGTACTTTATTTTGTTTGTTTGATTCTATATGGCCCAAAATACTACTCCTCTTGTTAATGGAAACTCTCATTTTCTCTCATTTTCTTCCTTGTTTATAATTCTAGTATCATAGCTATGCTAGCATCACAATCAATCAAGAGGAACATCAACTCCCTTTGCTAAATGTTTTATCAAAATATCCATCTCTCTTTTCGTGAATGACTTGTTGTATCTTGCAATTTAAACTGATGACTTGTTAGCTACTGCCTACAGGACTTAATAAAAATCAAGCCAATTTGTGGCCAATTCTAAGGATACTCGGTATTCCTTGGTTTCACTTCTTTGCATATTTTAGAAACTATTGTCTATTTTTCCTTGGCTTTAATCGAGATACAACTATTTTCATTTGGGAACCAAACCTTGTGCAATAAATGACCATACAAAATCTATAGATTCTAAGTACTTTAGAACAATTATCAAGTTTGACTTATTTCAATCTAGTGAGTATAGGATCATTTGGAAAAGGCTTCAAAATAAAATTTTGAAGAACGAAAAAAATGGCCCAGAAGGTTCATCTATACAAAATAGGGAGGATAATTACTCCAAATACTTTATAAAAGCATAGATTCACTTAACACTTATTGTAATGTACATAATAGAATAACATTAGGGATAATTCTTAGAGTAATAAATTATACCTTGAAGTTTGCTTCGGGCCATGCTTTGTGAAGATCCCATGTAGGCATCATAAGACAACAAATATCATATCTCCCCTTCTAGCATTCTCATTCAAACAAAGTTGTATATCAAAATAGCTCTTGCATGTTTGAATTATGTTGCATTCATTCATTCAGGCAATATTAAAGTATGAATATAGAAAAAATCCAATCACCAAATAGCATGCATTTGATCAGCTTTGGTAAGATGGTAAAATTGTAAGAGGTAAATGGAATCTACGAAGGCCATTCCTTATCAGGGAGGCTTCTACTTGTAGTTACACTATGAGAATTGCTTCTAGAAATGCATTATAGGTCAACTGCATTTCGGTTTCCCAATCTAGCCCACTACATCAGGTACAGGATAAGACTCTCAATAGTGGAGGCTCATGAGCTACATGACCGTATTAACCTAAAGGGAAATCCTCGAGTGGGATCATAAATGTTATCACTAAGGAATGCAACTATGTTATTTCTATTCGTTCAACCCCCCATGCAAAAAAGTTTGGAAATCCACTCACTAATCCCACTTCAAATGGAGGTAAGTTCGACCTAGTCACCAAAAACATAGATTAGAACCTAGTTCTTCACCCAACTTGACGGATCACTATGGTGATAGATCACTATGGGGGTAAGAATAGAGAAATATCATGATTATGTTTTCCATTCGAACCGATTTCATTTCGATCTTATGATCAACAAATAATCAATCGACGCGAAGTATACTATGTTTATTTGTCTGGATCTTCTGCTCTAATGGAAAAATATGATGAAGTGAGTCGTTTATTAGCTATACTGAAGAATGGAAAAACTATGTAAAGACAAAGAAGAGACTTATTGAAATCAATAAAAAAGACAAGTGGGTGGAGATACATAGAGCTCCAAAGACATGTGCATACCATTGCATGATATAGTCTTGGGCATGCAACCTAGGCCCTTTGCGGGTGGCTCTAAAGGGACATATTTTAACACGATGTATCTTGGCTTATTTTATTAACAAAGAAATAACAATGTGTCATTGTGCATGCATTTACAACGTGCATAATAAACTACCTCCCCCCTCATGTAGCTTGGCTTGGTTATGGTCTATTGACTTGACAGAACACACGTCTCTTTACTTTATTTACCAGAAAACTCGTCAAAGATAAGAATTAATCCGCCCAATGTTCAAATCCTTACTCTGGAACCTAAGTATCTTGTTATCTAGTGATTTCCTTACTGCATATTAGATTAGCAACTCACAAAACAAAAATACACTGCTGGAATATTCAACTCAAATAAAGATAGCGGAAGCAATACTGGAAACCAAATCATGCACACATAAACACCAATATTTTTGGGTAGATACCCCAAGAAAAACCCGGAGGGAAAACTAGTGTTGAGATGATTTTATTATGATAAAATTAGGGCTCTCGTAATAGGGACAATGACCCACCGATAGAAATACAACTGCAGACAAACCTGAAAAAGTATGATTTGTTATACGACCCATATCTGGCATGTTTTTCGAGGTGTGTGCACATTTCCTTAAGTAAACACGTGTATACGCACCTGTCTCCACTAAAAATCGTGTACACGACCTCAAGGACAATACAAAAAACTCCCTACAACTCGACCTTTTCCTATGGCTTCGCTTTGTTGAAACCCACTTGTGGTTGCCTCTGTTCTCCCTTATTTTTGACCTAATATCTAGATGGAAGTCCTTCTCCACCTATCAAAGATCTATTTGAATCACAGTACTTCGTGATCCAACCCTCTATGTGTATCACACACAAGTGTCTTCCTCCTTCACCTTAGCCTTGCTTTATAATCTTGAGTTATAACCTAACCCTAATCTCCAAAGTGATTAACGGTTCAGATTACTTCTCACCTCACTTGAGAACAATGGATAAGATTAAATTCTAAAGTTTATCATTTTCTTAAATAACTCAATTAATTCAATTAATTAATAAAAGAACTTTACTCTAATAATTCCTTTAATTAAAGTACAGTCAAGGATAGAAGGCTTTGGACGATTTCCACATGTCTAGACACATAGACCTGTGCAGAAATACATGTATGATGTTACCATGCATCAACATTGATCCAAGTGGATATCGATGGCCACCCACCTTTTCCAACTCGCTCAAAACAGTTTTCTGGCAATTTTGGCAATTTATTGTTTTTAGCAGTTTTTAATTTTCGGGGCCATTTTGAGGGCCTAAATGAAGGTTTTTCGGGAACAAGCTTCTCAATGATGGTTGAAGGCCCTAATTGATCCCCCAAAATAAATCTCCTCTACGATACCTTTCCAACGGGCTATCATGCGCCTAAAACGGAGATCGTATGCAAAAGTTATGACCCCGGGAAGTTGATGTACTAACTTACCCAAACGGGTCCCACATGACTTTTGGCGTTTCATCTCCTAGGGTTAAGTTTTTGGATGTCTAGGGTTTTTGAAATTCTTGTTTATTGTAAAAATGTCTTCAGAACCTCATTGTAATCATCTTCTTGTGAATGAGCGCAGTCGTCACATCTCTTCTCAGAGATAACCCGCCACCATTCCAGCAAGCTTGTTTTCCGCTGCATTTTACAGTTTCAACTTATTTCCTTATTGAATAGAAAACCAGTTTTACTGTATCTCTGTTATTCTATGTTAAGAATCTCTTAGTATTTTTTGTTCATTTTATTTTTCTCATAAAATCTGGATCAATGGTATCAAAGCGGTCTGCTCCTTGTCATCTTAATGCATGTCCCCAACGAGGTCAGGGTACAAAGAATTGGGTCTCGAGCTTGTTTCTCTTGAGGAAAAAAGCTCTCGCACGCCCAAGCGACCTCTTATGGAAGGAGAAAAGAAAGATGACGGGACAGGAGATCCTTTCAAAATGTTGCTTGAGGAAGCCCTCACACAACAGAGGAACGAGATGATGGATAGTTTTGTGCAAATCCGTCGGCGGCTACCAACATGCAATGCATCTTCCTCGAGCGGAGGTGCTGCCCCCTTCAAGGTACAAATCAACTTCGATATCCCTATATTTGAACGTCAGATAGATGCAGATGTTGTAGACAAGTGGTTGAATCTACTAGAAGGGTATTTTTCTCTCCATAACTTTTCGAATAGAGAAAAGATTACTTTTGCACTCCTCAAAGTCGTTCCCCATGTCAAAGATTGGTGGTAAACTTTTTGTGAGCAAAAGGAAACAGAGGAACCCTCATTATTTACAGTTGTGGCCACCTGGGAATCCTTCACGGATGCTATTAAGGAACAATACTACCATGTCAGAAGTTATGATGAGTTGTATACCAAATGGACCACACTGTAGCAAGAAAGAGACCAAGTAGTGCCAAAGTTCACAAATATCTTCCATACCTTGTGCACCAAGTTGGGTATCATAGATTCGGAGCGACATATGGTGCTCAAGTATTGTGGTGCTCTACATAGATACATCCAGACCGAAATGGAATTTCTGGACATCTCGTCCTTGGGCGCGACCTACCGATATGTCGTCAAAATCAAGCAAAAGCTCAAACAAAATACACAGCAATTTGGGCCTAGGAACTCCTCACAGAAAAAGCCAGGAAGGGCCAGCCCCAACCCAAAGAACAAAGGACAGAGTAAAGATGGACAGTATCAGGACAACCATTCCAAGCCACAAGCAAAGAAGGACAACGGAAAGACAAAGAAAGATATCGAGAAGTGGTGCGACTTCCATAAGATCCCTTGGCATAACATTGTTGATTGTCGCTCAAAGTAGTCGTTAGTGGCCGAAGTGAAAGCCTTTGAATCAGATGCGGGTTCTGAATCTGAGTCAGAACCAGAAAGGGGAAGATGGATCATTGATGTGGAACCCAATGCCACCGTTGCTACCACCAAGCTCTAGCTTGGTGAACCAGACGAGCTAGGAGAAGGTAAGCATCTCTTCCATTCACAGATGTGGGTAAAAGGCACCTTGTTGCACTTCATCGTTGATAGCGGTAGATAGAAAAACCTCATCTCAGCATAGGTCATCAAGTGGTTGGCCCTGCTAACAATGCCACACCCACAACCCTACACCATTGGATGGCTCCGCCAAGGAAGCGATCTTCGCGTCAGCCAACAATGTCGATTGTCGTACAACATCAAGCCCTTCAAAGACGAGGTTTTGTGTGAGTTGCTCCTCTTTAAGTTTGTAATGTTCTTTTGGGCCAAACTTATTTATGGAAATGTCATGTTGTATATGAGCCTAGGCCTCGTAGTGTTATTATTACTTTGAACATGAAATTGCACAGGATACCCAAGGCAATCCCTCCGAGTGTTATTTCCTTGATCTCTGCCAAGCAATACATAAAGGTCATCTCTCAAACTGGGAAATTTGTCTTCTTTGTTATTCGCTCTCAGAGTGAGCGAAATATCACAGCCACATCTAGGGCCTCCATGGATGATCCCTCCACACAACATAAGCAAGTGGATAAGGTCATGGAAGAATACTCAGATATCTTCTCCTCTCCTACCAGGGTACCTCTGCACTACCATGTCAAGCATCCCATCGATCTGACCCCAAGCGCACCACTACCAAATGGGCCAGTGTATCACCGCTCTCTGTTAGAAAACAAGGAGATCAAGAGGCAGATCCAAGAACTTATCCACAAGGGGCACATATGTCCCAGCTCATCGCCTTCTAGGAGCCCAATCACGCTGGTGCAGAAGAAAGACAAGAACTCGCAACTCTACATTGATTATCGAGCCCTGAATAAAATCACAGTCTGAAACCGATACCTGATTCCCCAAATTGACAACCTCCTTGATCAGCTCACAGGGGCCAAATACTTCAGTAAGATTGATATGAAGTATGGCTACCACCAGGTCCCAATAGAACATATAGATGTATGGAAGATTGTCTTCAAGTCAAAATAAGGTCTTTTTGAATGGTTGGTCATGCCTTTTGGTTTGACAAATGCTCCAACAACTTTTATGAGGATGATGGATGATATCCTATGACCTTTCACCAATACTTTTGTAGTGGTGTATCTGGATGACATCCACATCTACAACAAGACTTGGACGGAACACTTGCAGCATATTCAGCAGGTTCTGCACACCCTGTGGCAACACAAACTATATGCAAACTTGGAAAAATGCTCCTTCGGCATGGACAAGGTCCATTAGGCTACATCGTTGATTAACATGGTGTGTATGTGGATCCATCCAAGATCCAGGTCATCCGTGACTGGCCAGCCCCAACCACACTCACTGAACTTCGGAGCTTCTTGGGCCTCGCAAATTTCTATCGCAGGTTTGTGTTGGGATTCTCTCATATCACATGGGACCTCATCCAAGTAACCAGGGGTGGCGGTAAGGAAAAATTTGTGCGGGGCATATCCCAACAACAAGCCTTCGATGAATTGAAGAAGCATTTATGTTCATCCCCAGTACTTTCATTTCTAGACCTGCAACATCCATTTGAGATCGAGACAAATGCTTCAGACTATGATGTGGGCGTCGTTCTCACTCAACACGGCCACTCCATGGAATATCATAGTGAGACACTATCAGATGTTGTCTGTAAGTACCCTACTTATGAAAAAGAAATGTACTCCATTATGCAAGCCTGTCGCGAGTGGAGACATTACATTCTTGGGAAGGAGACAATCATCCACACTGATCACAAGCCACTACAGTTCATGCAGACCCAAGGAAAATTGTAGAATGATCGCCATCAGAAGTGGTCCACATACTTACATCAGTTCCACCTCAACATCAAGTATAAAACAGGAAGTACCAACCGAGTTGTTGCTTTCCTCAGCCGACCTCCAGTCGCGACACTCACCACAGTGCTAGACTCTTGTGGCCACGAGACCTCTGAATGGCCCCACCTCTACGAGATAGACCCTGACTTCTCCACCACCTTATACCAAATGTTGGGCACCAACTTAGTGGTCGCTAATTTCCATCTTCAAGATGGGTTGTTGTGTCGTCTGGGCCATCTTTGTGTTCCATCAAGCGAGTCTATGTTCCATCAAGCGAGTGTGCTAAGATGATTTGGGAACCTCACTACAGTCGAGTGGCAGGACACTTTGGTGCCAAAAATACAGTGGCAGTGTTGCAGAAACATTTCTACTGGCCGAAACTCCGACAGGATGTCGGCAAGTATATCAGGGATTGCACCACCTGCGCTATTTCCAAACCGACCACTAAGAAACAGAGCATGTACACCCCTCTTCCTACTCCTGACAAGCCATGGGAATTTATCTCAATGGACTACATGTTGAGCCTCTCGTCCACCAAGAAGGGAAATGACTGTGTTTTTGTGGTTGTTGATCGCTTTTCCAAGATGGTGATTCTAGCCACCTGCAAGAAGAACATCACAACAAAAGCCACTGGCAAGCTATTCTTTGAACGAGTATGGGTACATTTTGGGATCCCACAAACCATTATCTCAGACCGTGACAGTCGGTTCCTCAACACATTATAGTCGAGACTATGGTCACTATTGGATACCAAGCTCACCAAATCCACTGCCTTCCACCCCCAGACAGATGGCCAAACTAAGGTCGTCAATCGGATGATCGTACATATCCTGCGCATGTACAATTCAAAACACCCCCACACATGGGATGAGAGTCTTCCCTATGTCCAACATAGCTATAATTGAGCCCTACATAGCTCAACTGGTCACAGCCCCTTTCAGGTGGGGTTGGGATTCCAATCATTGGGCCCCATGGATGTTGCACTACCCCTGGTGACCACCTCAGTCGACTCATCCCTTGATCCACCAGAAGCTGACAAAGCCACCCGGTTCATTGAGCGGATCCAGCACATCTGCCAACAGGTTCAGGATATTCTACAGAAGTCTAATGCCAAGTACAAGCAGTGCCATGATCAACATTGTGTGCCACATAAGTTTCAGATGGGAGACAAAGTTTGGTTCCACTTGTAGAAAGAACGCCTTACAAGACCCCATCGAAAGCTTTGTCCACTCCATTATGGGTTGTACACCATCACCAAGGCTGTGGGTGACAATTCTTTTGAACTCAACATTCCCCCTTTCCTTCGTTTGCACCCAGTCTTCAACATGGCTCTCCTTCGGCCATATTTCCCACCATTATTGGACACCTTAGAGATAGCAGAGCAGTTGAAACCAACAGAGCTCAACCTTGACTGCATGAAACATGCATCCAATGATCATATTGTGGAAACACAGATCAATGGCACTCGACAACAAAGGATCCAACTTTATCGAGTTGTCAAAGCAGGGCAGCTCCTGCACCAAGGCAAATGGCTCACCCGGGGCCAAATTCAATAGAAATTTCCTCATCTGATGGGGGAACTCAACACAATGGAGACCATTGCTTCCTAAGGAGGGAGGATTGATCCAGGTGGATATTAGTGGCCACCCACCTTTTCCAACTTGCTCAACACAATTTTCTAGCAATTTTGGCAAATTACTATTTTTAGTAGTTTTTAACTTCGAGGGCCATTTTGAGGGCCTAAATGAAGGTTTTTCAGGATCGAGCTTCTCAATGATGGCCAAAGGCTCTGATGGAGCCCCCAAAATGAATCTCCTCAATGATACCTTTCCAACGGGACATTCTGCGCCTAAAACGAAGATCGTATGCAAAAGTTACAACCCCGGGAAGTTGATGTACTAACTTACCCAAACGAGGCCCACATGAATTTTGGTGCTTCATCTCCTAGGGTTAGGTTTTTGGATGTATAGGGGTTTTGGAATTCTTGTTTATTGTAAAAAGGCCTTCAGAGCCTCATTGTAATCATCTTCTTGCGAATGATCGCATCTGTCACATCTCTTCTCATAGATAAGCCGCCACCATTCCAGCAAGCTTGTTTTCCGCTGCATTTTACAGTTTCAACTTATTTCCTTATTGAATAGAAAACTAGTTTTACTGTATCTCTGTTATCCTGTGTTAAGCATATTTTAATAATTTGTATTCATTTCATTCTGCTCATAAAATCTGGATCAAACATCCACCCCATGGTTAGAAGAAATGTTCATTTTGTGCACAGATCGTGGCTTGGAAGATGGTTCAGTAGGTCTCAACAAATAGGCTACTTATTTCTATATTCACAGTCTATCTAGTTGTGATTTTGTCTGTAAGGGTCCCGGTGACCCAAGGAACCATTCAAATCATGCCCCACCAAATGGATCCAACAAAGCCACTTGATGTGAGTGAATGTTAAAAGCCCATAATTTGTCTCTCTAGGGTCTACTTGTATAGGCATTGGTTTGATTGGTATTTAAATGTTTTGTCCTTAGCTTTACTAGTTTGGTAGTGGCATTCTGTCTTGAATTAATGAATCCCATGTCATTTTGTTTTTAAAGAACATAGACCTATCTAGTCTATTTTACTTGCGTGGAGATGAGAATAAATATGGTCCCAAGAAGCAAGTATTCTTAGAGGGATTTGCACATGGTGGACTACAAAAATTCTATAAACAAGTTATTGCATGAAAATTGAATCTTCAAGAGTAAAGGCTTATGGTATCCATTAATATTAAAGAAGGATTTTGGTAAGAGAATTGTTTGATGCACAACAAAATATGCATTTGTATATTTGAAAATGTTTCCACTTTCATGTGCATATGTTAATCCTTATAACTAGTTGGATTGGTCATCATAATCATCTTTTTTTTTCATCTTTGATCCAACTACATAAGCTAAGAAAAAATTTCGAGATAATTAGGAGTGTTCTTGTTGCAACACATTGTGTTCATTTAACAAGGAGAAATTCTAAGGCTTTGGAGAAGTCACATTGGGACCATTTACGCAAAGTCTTTAGGTAGTAGAATTAGTCATAAACTTTGTTGGGAATTTGATTTTGCCATGACTTTACAATAATTTGTCAATTTATAAGTTGTTTAACCATGTCATTGAATTTTTTTTAGTATGGTCGATGTCACACCTACAGAGAACGATTTGTTGGAATATTTTTCTCTGATTGAGTGTATGCACTAGAGAGACCAAAAATTGAAAAATTCATATGTGAGTGTTAGTATTTACGATCATGTATTATGTCATGGGATTGTTACTATGAACTTAAAATTGATTAAACCCACAAAATGTTTTATGAGCTTGGTAAGAAGCAGAGTGCTTCGTGTCGTGAAAAAATTATATCATCATAGCTCTTTCATTGTAAGGGAAATGCTTAACTACCCCACATCGAATAGTTAATACAAAGCATAATAAAGGTTAACATATTCATTCCTAAAGCTCCATTATTATCTTATACCACATTCCAAATATTGCTACATTGTTTTGGTTTTTTGAAATGCCATACCCTTGAGTTAGGGGGATTTTGAACAACGAAAGTTGGCGATAGAGACATCTCAGGGACACCAAAGTTAAGAAGTTGTTTGAATAGGCTAGTCACATTATCAATAATATTGCCAAATTCCTTTTGAGTTTCATTGGTAAAGTCTAGTGAGCCCTAATGTGTCTAACTCACATGAACCAACTATTTTTCCACATTCAGATTAATGATAGGTTTTCTGTGCATTATAATGTATAAGCAGTTAAATTAAGGGATATTATTTCGATGCCATATTTAATCATTAATAATGATTAAGTATGTCAGTTTAAGTAATAAGAATTAACTTTAGTCTTTGAGCCCACTCCAAGCCTATGTCCATGAGAGTTTTTGCTATTGTGAGCCCAAAATTATGAAAGTTAAGTAATGGTACATTTGATAGTTTAAAAGAGACAACAATTAAAAGATGTTTGGTTGGGATTGTTTGTTTGTAATTTATTTTCTTGTATGTTATATTATTCAGAATCCTTCTGTAAAACCTATTTTTTTTTGTGGGGGAATGAATGCTACATATCATTGTCAAAGTCAATTCATGTTCACCTACTCTCCTAATGGGACTACTATTCCTTTAAACAAGAGGGTTGTAGCAAATAATTTTTTAACACAAAGGAAGTTATTGATGAAGAGACATGGCAATGTAGGAACTCTGAGAGATTCAATTCATGTTCACCTACTCTCCTAATGGGACTACTATTCCTTTCAACAAGAGGGTTGTAGCAAAGAAATTTTTAACACAAAGGAAGTTATTGATGAAGAGCCATGGCAATGTAGGAACTCGGAGAAATTATTTAAACACAAAGGAAGTTATTGATGAAGAGCGATGGCAATGGAGAAACTTGGAGAAATTATTTTCATTTTCTTTTCGAACATATTTGAATGAGCATTTATGGTTTCTTGAAAATAATGAGTGCTTAGTGATGATCTAGTTATGAGTGGGTGGTAATATAGAGCATGTGACTTACACCGAACAAAAATATTTCTATGGGCATATATCCACCCAACATCAAAATTAAGATCAATGATGTTGATTATAATTATGTTTATGTTAAAATTAAATGTTATTAAGAGTTCAATGTTATTTACATACTAGGATTTTGTATGAAGTCCATAATGAGGTAGTGATAATTAGAGAAGTGATCTTAAGCCCAAGAAGGGTAGATTTTAGCTATTGGATCATGGCATTCAACCCTACATTCAATCCAAATGCAACCTTGTTAACTTCCTTCATACATTTTCCATTGCTCTCAAGGTAAAGTAGTGTTCTCTCAATTAGTAACTCAATGTTCACCCACAAATTCTTATGCAAATGAAATGAAAGCGAGACAGTCCATAATATACATTAGCGTGGAATATTTAGCATTGTGCGGGATAGTAGGGGGAGGTGTTGACGATAGAAGGATAAGGTCATGGCCCGATGAAGCATTACGCCTCGCTACAACATTGCCAAAGCCTCTAAATTGGCCACTAAGAAATTTGTTTATTAAAATGATTTTTTAATTCTGACAATTAGTCAAAAACAAATCACATTCAAATCACATATCATTGAATTAATGTGAAATTTTATCCCTCAAATTTCATAAATAGGAATATAAATTTGTTTTTAAAAATAAATAGAATTAAGATAGAATTTTAACAAATTTTTGGAGATGGTTGCAAAGTCGAGGTGAATTAATAAGAGGTCAAAGTAGTTTCACTTATGACCGAAAACATACTTATTGAAAGCTTAACATGTCACTTGCAAAAATTGAACCAACAGGGCTTGAAGCCATTACAATAATATACTCATTAAAAGTTTAACATATCACTTACAAAAATTAAACCTGGGTGAGAAAGATAATAATCATTCCTCCCAACCACCTAAGTTAAATCTAATTTATTAATATAATAAAGCTTTACTTTAAAATTAAATTACTTTTATACCATATAATAAAATATTTTATTTTAAAATATTTTTAAAAACAAATATGAAAAAATTATATATATATATATATATATATATATATATATATATATATAAACAATTAATTCATGTCATTAAAAATCATATTTATAAATTATAGCACTTAAGTTTCTACAATTAGTCATAATGTTGGGGATTTTTCTAGATAAAAATTAGGTTTCAAAACGTCCAACGTTTAGAGTAGACACTACACCCATCATCACGGAGATAAGAAGCTCGAATGTTGAAAAAGAGTAGGGAAAGAGAGAAAGTAACAAATAAAAGAATAAAACAAGGGAAGTAGTTGTTGGAATATCTCAATACCCCATTTTTTTATTTCAACGACTACTTCCCTTGTTTTATTCTTTCATTGGTTACCTTCATTCTTTCTATCAACCATCATTCTCTCTTATTCTATAAATGCGAAACTCAATTTTTTTTTCAACATGCAAACTTCTTATGTTTTTGATGATGAGTAGAGTGTCCATTCAAAACATTGAACATTTCAAAACCTCATACATAATTTTTATTCAAAAAAAATATAATTTTTATCTAAAAAAAATCTTTAATATATTTATAAATTTAAATAACAATACCTTAATCTCTTTTAATCAATGATGTTATCATGTTCTATTGTCAAAACATTATATGCCTTACACACATTATTCAAAATCTATGCCTCTAACTTGGGACCTTTGAAGACCTTTTTCGATTACAACTTTTCTATCTCAAAGAACAAATTTGTAAACGAGTGTTCATTTGTAACTTTAATTTAGTAGAATCAATTTTCTCACTCTCTTTGAAGATTAGTTTAAGTTTTGGTTGAAGTTCCAACAATATGTTGTTATTATTTATTTATTTTTCATATAACTATTACAAAACTAATTGTAAGCGTATATTTGAGAAAATATTATTATCATTTTAATATTTAGTTTATTTTTTAATAGATAAAAGTTAAAATACATTTAAATGAATACTTCTTTATTATTATTTTTTCTAAGAAAAAAATATTTTTTTTATTCAAGGAAAATTAAAAATACATTTCATATGGTGTAATGATGCATAGTTTTTAAAGTTTGTGTCCATGTCTCTATATATCAATGAACTACCTATAGATCTATCCACTATTCATCATAAAGATAATCCTAATAGATCTACCCACTATTCATCATAAAGTTAATCTTAAAATTGACATGTCCAAAGGACTTACATTATATTTCATCATATCACCTATCAAGTAACCAAATCAAAGCTTGACAAAAAATTACAATGAAACCCACGCACAGAAGGAAAATATATATATATATATATATATATATATATATTAAAAATTAAAAAAATTAAAGCTCAAAAACATTTGTGGACCTGGAGGAGACTAAAAGCCCCTCCTGATATTCACCTTCAATGATCTGATTTTCCATCAACTATAAACCATCTTTAGAAAGGGTGTCAACCTGAACAATGAGCTCCCTGTAGATATGCTTGAAAGATACCTCTTGAAACTGCCTTGAAATCTCCTTCAAATGCTTAGCCAATGGAGATAAACCAATACTATGGACATGAAGTCGTTCTTGCATCTAATTTATAGTGAGAGCATAATCCCCAAAAATTTGAAGCCTGACAATCCCTTTGTTAAGTGCATATTTCATAAGGAAAAGTAAAGCCTTGAATTCCCCAACATTATTTGTTCATTTTCCCAATTTAGCCTTTGCGGTTTAGAAATGAGAATCGGATAGAACTAAAACAAAACCCAAACAACATGTCTGCATTGGCCCTTGACTGGCCTGGTTGAAGAAACTTCAAGCATAATATTTATCCACCTAAAGTGTTCCCATAACCCTCTGCGCCTTTATACTCTCATTAGATTTATAAACTAGTAACCGAGCCAATACCTAGGTAGAGATTTGAAAATATAAGATTGGTTTATCTTCAAATAAACTACGGTTTTGGGCCAGCCAAATTCCCCAAGTGATTAAGAATGGAACTGACCTCAAAAGGCTTCAACTCTCTTCTTATAAACCACTCTTGGAAATTCATATATGTGGTCTCTTTATAACACAAATATTGAAAACCCAATGAAGTCCCCAAATCCTTCCATGTAACACCCCCACGTTTTGAGCGAGCACTAAATAAAATTTCTCGTTCAAGAGTCGGATTAGCTCTTTGATTTCCTACTGAAATCTCGATATCTGATCCACAGGCCCTATTGAAACCCCATCAGCGCGAGCCTTCACCTATGCGACCACAGGTTATGACCGTACGCCTATAAAAAAAATAGGCGCTTCGCATTTCGTAGCTTCGGGACTTCTGCAAGCGAGTCAATCCCAACTCCTATTTCCCCAAATCCCCGACCTCTGGTTTCTCTCCAAGGCCAAATCTACGGTCCTGCGTTATCCCCTCGATCGACGGCTGTGATCGTGTCGTGATTTCGCGTATCGGGATAATGAACGTGAGCTAACTCTAACTCTTCATTCCCTGAAATCCCGATCTTCGGTAGCTCCTCCCTTAATCTTCCGCCCACATGACCATTAGTCATGACCAGGGGCTTAATCTTCCGAACTCGTCAGGAATTTGCGTTTCACGAAGTTGGAACACAACCAACGCCTATCTTTCTAAAGCCCGAACCCCGAACTCTCGATATCCCTTCACCCAGATCAACGATCATGGCTCTCCTGTGATCTGACTGTTCATATCCAATCGTGAATTCGAGTCTCGCGAGTTCACAAAACTCTACCCTTTGACTTCTTTCAGTAGCGAGTCAACGAAATGTTGATCTCTTGCCATGTGTCTTCTTACAATGGACGGTTCCAATCATTTCAAAACTTTCGGGACTTGACGAGTCCACTCTCCTACTTAGTTCTATTGCTTTTCCACTCGCGTCAGATCGACAATCAAGGAGGATCCTGATAGATCCTTGGATCTATGGTCTAGATTTCATCACTACTTGCAAAGACTGAAGGAGTCGAGGCGTTAACGCCTACGCTTCCTCTTCAAATCTAATGGTCATGACAGACCTCAGATCCTTCCCGAAGGATTTTGTCCATTTGTCTCCTAAACGAAATAATATTCCCTTTCGTTATTTGAACTCACTATCCTTTCTGAACTTGGGCAACTAAATTCAACCTCTCAGAGCTTCGAGCTTCTGCGACTCCAAAACCTTCGAAAACTAACTCCTTCATGCACCGGGTTCCCAGACCCAGTTGTAACCTGAACCTTCAGACAATTCTTGAGAAAATTATCCCTACTCTTAGTCGGGTTTCTGGATAAGGGCTTGGGTACGTTTCAAAGTCCCTAGGCTACTGACCTGAATGAAGTGCCTTCCTAACTCACCGATTTATGAGCTATGACACTGGGGCAGGGTAAACTCGTGGGTTTACCATAGCGGTAGCCATACCAAGGAGCTTATTCTGACTCTGAGATATGATGCAATTCCCTAGGGAAGGTGCTTTCGAGGAGTTAAACCATAACATCACAAGAATCAAGCAGATGGGACGATTCTCAGTGGAACATAAACCATTTATGGGCATATAAACATTCCATGATATTCAATTCAAAATACAAGGCATAAAACACTTATCAAAACCGCAAGGCCTGATGCGACTGCTGAGAGAGGTGCTCGTTTCCACCCAACCATAGGCTCAGTCACTCCCAATGGATTTATCACTGGCCACCCCCGAGCTTAGACCATGATGCTCTGAGATTCAATCTCTTACTTCCAGCTCAATGAAAGTTAGGGACAAAGGTTACTCTCCTTCTCCCGATACAGAAAATATATAAGGACGAAGGTTACTCTCCTTCTCCTGACTTGATCTAGGGGCTGAGGTTCTCCTCTGCAATCTTCGTCACACTCCTCTACCCACACCCACGCTTTCTTTCTTGCATCCTCTAGCAAGATTGTGTGTGGAGTGAATTTTCCAGTCTGTGGTCAGGTCTGGGAGCCTTACGGATGGGCGGCCCTCCCCATCCCCTCATTAACTCTTGAGGAGCCTCCCCACCTACCATCCTGACTGAAATTCATTCCTGGGTCAGAGAGTTGTTTTGGTCTTGAGCAAGTAAAACTAGTATGGTATTGGTTCGGTGGAAGTTAACGCAACCGCTCTCGGTCCTTTCCACCACCTTTTCATTAGTAATCGTGGTCTCTTTTAGCACATCCCCTTTCCAGCAGTCATGCAACACATATTCATAACAAATTTACATTCATCGACCTTTTATACAAAGGTCCATCAAATAAAAAATTCACACCTTTGAGTTTGCCATAGTTCCCTGGCCAATATAGTTATATTTACAGAATGGGGGAAACAGGGTGTTACAATTCCTTCCCCCTTAAAGGAACATCGACCTCGATGTTCTATCTATCAACATGACGCATGTGTACAGAAGTAAACAAAATTGGATATGCATGTTTCATGGCATCTTCCATTTCCCATGTAGCCTCATCTGGGCCAAAGTGTTTCCACTGCACCTCGACTTGCGCAATGGTTCAGTTCCTGAGTGAGGTTTCCTTCCTGTCTAGTATGCATTGGGGTTCTGGCAGGAACTCTCCCTCTGGTTCCACCTAGATCACAGACCAGTCAATTATATGATTAGCATCATGTATATATTTCTTCAATAAGGAAACATGGAAAACATTATGTGCCTTTACTGTGGGAGGAAGTGCTAGCCTATAGGCTACAGGTCCCACTCTATCTAGAACTTCAAAAGGTCCACAATACCAAGGTGCCAACTTGGCACAAGCTCCCATCCTCAGGGAACTCTTCATGGGCCTAACTATGAGATAGACGTGGTCTCTCGTCTTGAATTCCCTGGGGGTTCTCTTTCTGTCGGAATAACTTTTCTGTCTATTCTGAGTGATTTTCATATTTTGTTTTATCTGAATCACTTCTTGTTCCATTTCTTTCAACATGTCAGGTCCAATCATAATTATGTTCACGGGATTACTCCAACTGACTGGAGTGTTTCATGGCCTACCATAGAGGACTTCGAAAGGGCTCATCTTTAGTGATTCTTGGTAGCCGTTGTTGTAGGCAAATTCCACCAATGGCAGGTAATATTCCCACTTTTTAGGTTGATGCATTACATGCATCCTTAGCATGTCTTCTAATATTTGGTTCACAATTTCCGTATGTCCATCGGTTTGAGGATGATAAGTTGTGCTAAACAATAATTTGGTCTCCAGGCCAACGATCAAGGATTTCCAAAAGTTTGAAGTAAATTTGGTGTCTCTGTCAGACATGATCTCCTTAGGCATGCCATGTAGTCTGAATATCTCCTTTATGAATATGTTGGCAATATATATTGCCTTGCAAGTCGATTTGACGGGAATAAAATGAGCGGACTTGCTCAATTTATCCACCACTAACATGATGGTGTCATTCTGCCTGGCTGATGTTGGTAATCCGGTGATGAAATCCATGGAGATGGTCTCCCATTTCCATTCCAGGATTGGTAGAGGTTGTAATAATCATGTTGGGTGCCAGTGTTCTGCTTTAACTTGTTGACATTCTAGACATTTAGCTAAATACTCATCTATGTCTTTCTTCAATCCAGGCCAATAAAATTGTTTTCTGGTGGCCGTGATCATCTTCTGGTATCCTGTGTGACCATTATATGGTCTTTTCTGTAGTTCATCCATTATGAACCTCTTCAAGTCGTCACAGTTTTGAATATACAATCTGTTTTCGTAAGTTAGCAGACCTCCATCTAGCATCTGGTAGCCTTCATACTTTAGCCCTGTAGGTTCTTGTCTTAGGTATGAGGTTACGGTCTTAAAGAATGTATATGTCTTAAAGAATGTATATGTCTTAAGGTATGAGCGAGAACTAAATAAAATTTATCGTTCAAGAGTCGGATTAGCTCTTCGATTTCCTACTGAAATCCTGATATCTGATCCACGGGCCCTATTGAAACCCCATCAGCACGAACATGCACAAGGCGCGAGCTTCACCTATGAGACCACAGGTTGTGACCGCACGGCTATAAAAAAAAAATGTGATTCGCATTTCGGAACTTCGGGACTTCTGCAAGTGAGTCAATCCTGACTCATGTTTCCCCGAATCCTCGACCTCTGGTTTCTCTCCAAGGCCAGATCTACGGTCCTGCGTTATCCCCTCGATCGACGGTTTTGATTGTGTCATGATTTCACGTATCGGGATAATGAACGTGAGCTAGCTTTGATTCTCCGTTCCTCGAAATCCCAATGTTCAGTATCTCCTCTCTTAATCTTTTGCCCACATGACCATTCGTCACGATCGGGGGCTTAATCTTTCGAACTCGTCGGGACTTTGCGTTTTGCAAAGTTGGAACACAACCAACGCCTATCTTTATAAAGCCCAAACCCTGAACTCTTGATATCCCGTTTCCCAGATCAACGGTCATGGCTCTCCTGTGATCCAACGGTTCAAATCAAATCGTGAATTCGATTCTCGCGAGTTCACAAAACTCTACCCTTTGACTTCTTTCAGTAGCAAGTCAAGGAAATGTTGATCTCTTGCCATGTGTCTTCTTACGATGGACGGTTCCGATCATTTCAGAACTTTCAGGACTTGACGAGTCCACTCTCCTACTCAGTCTTGTTGCTAATCCACTCACGTCAAATCGACGGTCAAGGAGGGTCCCGATAGATCCTTGGATCTATGGTCCAGATTTCATTGCTACTTGTGAAGACTGAAGGAGTCGAGGTGTTAACACCTACGCTTCCTCTTCAAATCTAATGGTCGTGATAGACCTCATATCCTTCTCGAATAATTTTGTCCATTTGTCTCCCAAACGAAAGAATATTCCCTTTCGTTATTTGAACTCGCTATCCTTTCTGAACTTGGGCAACTAAATTCAACCTCTCAGAGCTTCGAGCTTCCGTGGCTCCAAATCCTTCGAAAACTAACTCCTTCTTGCACCGGGTTCCCAGACCCAATTGTAACTTGAACCTTCAAACAATTCTTGGGAAAATTATCCCTACTCTTAGTCGGGTTTCTGGATAAGGGCTCGGGTACGTTTCAAAGTCCCTAGGCTACTGACCTGGATGAAGTGCCTTCCTAACTCACTGAGTTATGAGATATGACATCGAGGTAGGGTAAACTCGTGGGTTTATACTAGCAGTATCCATGCCAAGGATCTTATTCTGACTCTGAGATATGATGTAATTCCCTAGGGAAGGTGCTTTCGAGGAGTTAAACGAGAACATCACGAGAACCAAGCAGATGGGACGATTCTCGGTGGAACGAACTCATGCTCCGGACTTACCCATTTTATATAGAAACCAACTATGGAATATAAGTATACACATGCATTCATTATTTCCAATCTAACACACTAGGCAATCATTCCATACAGAAACCATTTATGGGCGTATAAACATTCCATGGTATTCAGTTCAAAATACAATGCATAAAACACTTATCAGAACCACAAGGCGTGATGCAACTGCTGAGAGGGGTGCTCGTTTCCACCCAACCATAGGCTCAGTCACTCCCAACGGATTTATCACTGGCCACCCCTGAGCTTATACCATGATGCTCTAAGATTCAATTTCTTACTTCCATCTCAACGAAAGTTAGGGAAGAAGGTTACTCTCCTTCTCCTGATACAGAAAATATACGCGGACGAATTTTACTCTCCTTCTCTTGACTTGATCTGGGAGCTGAGGTTCTCCTCTGCAATATCCGTCACACTCCTCTGACCACACCCATGCTTTCTTTCTTGCATCCCCTGGCAAGATTGTGTGTGGCACGAATTTTCCCGTCCGTGGTCAAGTCTGGGAGCCTTACGGATGGGCGGTCCACCCCATCCCTTCATTAACTCTTGAGGAGCCTCCCCACCTACCATCCTGACTGAAATTCATTCATGGTTCAGAGATTTGTGTTGGTCTTGAGCAAGTAAAACCAGTATGGTACTCATTCGATGGAAGTTAACGCAACCGCTCTGGGTCCCTTCCACCACCTTTTCATTAGCAATCGTGGTCTCTTTTAGCACATCCCCTTTCCACCACATGCAACACATATTCATAAAAAATTTACATTCATCGACCTTTTATACAAAGGTCCATCAAATCAAACATTCACTCCTTTGAGTTTGCCATAGTTCCCTGGCCAATATAGTTATATTTACAGACTGGGGGAAACATGGTGTTACATTCCAGACCTGCATAGAGAACGAACAAGACAAGAAAGATGAGTGGTAGTCTCTTCATTTTCTTTACACAAACAACACCTTCCAAGCCATTCTTGTTCCTCTTTTGTATCATTTCCCAAGTCAATACTCTATTATTCATAATCAACCACATGAACAATATACTCTTAAGTGGAGTCTCAACCTTCCACAATTTTGACTACCACCATATGATCTCAGCAAGGCCGAGGGATTGCATAGATAGATAGTCTAGCTTCATAGTGCAGTCACCCCCAGTCTTGTTAGTTGCCCATACTAAATCGTTAGGACCCCACTCAACCATATATGGGCTCCTCTAAGTTCATTCAAAAAGGACTCCCATCCTTGACTCATCTCATCATTGAGCCCTAATTCCTGAGCTGAAAGCCAAGAAAGACCTCTTGGCCACATCCCATGATTGCATCAGTACCTATCATCACATGTGCCCCATTGTGTACCCTCCATGCCAAGTACTTACCAATCACGTGGAAGGATAATGTCGTCAACCATCATTATTTATAGGAAAAAGGAAAATAAAATTGATCTCATGCATGTTGTATATGAAAATGATCACTTAGCAAGAACCTTAGTAGTTTTGTAGCCATCATTGCTTTGTACAATTGTAAATGGTTATAAAATCTAAAAATTTTGATATATTTAAATAACTAAATTATAAGGAACAATGTTTAAACTTGTAATGTAGAATCAAATGCATTTCGCTATAATTGAGTGGGATAACACCAAAGGTAAAGTTAATTGTGTGAAATCATGCTTAAATTCATTTCTAAATGTAAGAGGTATGTCGAGGAGTATATATTATTTTCATTTGCATTATTTTGCATCCTTAGACTCGTTATCATCCTTCCAACAAGTAGATTACCTATTCCTCCCTATTCTTAGTATATTTCATGGTCAAAGTTGTAATTATTTTTTTATTTTTTATTTTTATCCTTATGAAATATACAATAATGAGACAACAAGGGATTTTGAATTGAGTCTTCACCCACCCAAATGAAATAACCAACATAGATCCCAAAATCCAACATTTGTGGGACTTTCTTTGAAGGGGATAGTAATGTCTTATGTACTAAAAAAAAATTATCCTTTGCCTTGATCCTCCATGGTAGCCACACTAGGATAAGGTCAACCCTTATCTCCACCCACCCAATTGAAACAACCAATATAAATCCTCATATCCAACATTAGTAACACCTTCCCCTCCAAAGAAGGATTGAGGGAGGTGGGTTTCTTACCTCATGGAGGTTTGATACTGAAAAAAAACTATTAGTCCTTTGTCATGATCCTCCAAGTTAGTGTGGAGCAAGTTAGCCACACTAGGATAAGGTCAACCCTTAATCTTATGTGTGTGTGTACAAAGGTTTGGTGTGTTTCTTCTATTTCTATCAACACGTCAAGATCTCTATATGTAACACCAAACTAACAAACATCGTCCATTGTAAGATATTCCCCCCTCATTCTCCTTCACTCACATTTTTCCAAGACTCTTGAAAACTTCTGCACAGACTTTGATCATGGTGGAAGTGGAGATAGAAATGTCTTCCATCCATGGGGTGAATTTTCCTTGCTCACAATGAGTACAACTTGATCCAACAATCTCTCATCTACCTTGTTTTCCAAGTCAAGGACACCCAATTAAGGTGGCATCCTTTCATTCATAAATACAATGATGCATATAGTTGGTTGGCCATGTAGAGAATACACATGACTTTGAATTTAAAACCAATAATAATTTTCCCACCCAAGGTTAACTTAATGGATAGACTTCAATACTAGTTTTTTTTACTCTTAGAAGGAGAAAAGTACATAGATTGTGATTTGAATTGATTCACCACCATTTAGTTATCTTCCTTTTTCTCAATCTTCCTTTTATTAAATACAAAAATAGTAAACAATATCCCATGTGCATAAAAACAAACCAGATCTACAATGCAAACATACCTTATCACCATTGAATCATCAATAGGGATTTACCTTATCACCATTGAATCATCAATAGGGATTTAATTCTAGTCTTGATAAGTAAATAATTGAAAAATTGGGCATTAGTTCCATTTTGGTTTGCATTGTGGTCTTCACATCTCGAAATGAGAGAGAAGCCTCCAAAAATAGGCATATGTCCTTGTTGGTGGCCAAGACATGGTATTCTTTAGTAAAAGTTGAAAGAATTGTTCACTCTGTCTTGACCACATGGGCTCCATAATTGTAAATTTCAATCCCCCTCTTACTTGTAGTCCTTCCTTAGTCTATTCTCAACCTCATGGTAATGAATGTGGGACAATTTACCACAATACACATTCCCCATTTGTGGGAAGTTGTGTGTGGGAATTTGTGTGGGATAAGTGGTTTTACATCATGTATTTATTCGTAGATGGCATCTTGAGTAAAATTGTCGACATAGACTGGTACATCTAACTCAAGGAAAGCAATATAGACTAGTGCATCTAACTCAAGGGGATTCAAACTAGGTTCTCATTGGCATGAAACTAACCAAATGTCAAACAACATTGGCAACAATGGGTTGACTTAACTCCTTGGGCTTGTGAATCACTCTTTTTATAAGTGTCTAAAATTTAATTGTTTTGTGTCTCATTTGATGAGCTACAAAGTGTATAATTGAATTGCCATTTTCTTGCACTCATTCCCAAGATGATCAATATGCACCTAACAATAGTGCATTTAATGTTGTTTCTATTGGGATATAGACCATTAGATACAGTCTACATCCCAACAACAATAACATTAAATGCATTATTGAACATGCACTTGATGATGATTGAATCTTCTGAAGATTGAATTGTGTATTAGTTTGTGAAACATCCAACATTTAGAATGGACACTCCACCCATTATCAGGGACAAATAAAGTTGTAAGAATGATTGAAAAGAATATGTTGGGGTTAAGATTGTATAGGAAATAAAATTTTAATAGTCGTTGTGAAATATTATTAAAATAATCATATAGCCATTGTGAAATATTATTAAAATATTCAAATGGACGAGTAGGTATAAAGGAAAAAATAAAATGAATTCAAAATTTATAAAAATTATGATCAATGCGAACAAAAAAATTACCAAAAAAATCAATTGTTTTTAAAAAGCTATGGTTAATGTGAACCAAAAACTTGCAAAATAAAGGAAGTTGAAAAGAAAGTTGGGGGAGGGGTGGGTTGGAGTAAAGGTTTAAATAGATGAGATAAGGTTAAAAGGAGAAAGGAAGGAGCATGGATTAAGCTAAGGAGGAGGGATACGGTAAGGGTGGCGAACTAAATGAAGGAAGAAGAATAAGAAGAAAAGGCTAGAGAGGTTAGTAAAGGAGAATAGCCATAGGGGGCGAAGATTGGAAGCCAAATATGAAAGAAAAACAAGGAATAGAGTAAAGGAATATATTAAAATCAAATATGAACATAAGCATCATCTTGATTTCTTTGTGAATTACATAGACATTGAATTCAAATTTCTACAGAGGATCTGTGTTGATGAAACAGACATGCCATAGGCCCACCATTTATGAATTTTATGGTATTAGAGTAGGTTCATCAGAGACCTTGAAAAAATTGTCATGGGCAAAGCCTTGAATATGGATAAATTGGAAGAGTTGAGAGACTTCAATAGGCAGATCCAAGAGGAAAGTCAATATTGGAGGCAAATAGTGAATGAGCTAGAAAAAGATCTTGCCAAGTGCCAGGGCTCATTCACCACCATGAGTGCAAAATTAGACAAGAGTAGATTGTATCTTTTTCATTTGGGGGAGAAATTCACTTAGCTAGATAGTTGGCAAGAGGAGATATTCGGTGAAGTGACTACACAACTATATTTGGATTTGGCAGTGAAGAAAGATGCCTTTGGAGGATCTAGAATCAGTTTTCCAAGTGACCAAGCAAGCCACTTTTTTTTCCACTGTGGAAGCCAACACCATGACGAAGTCAAGCATGGTAAAATCACCTTCCAAAGAGACCTTTGGTGACTTTGAGAATCACACTAGAGTCATCAGTTCCAAGATCATGAGGTAAATGGGCTATGATGGCCAAGGGTTAGGAAAGGAAGGCCAAGGGATTATGATCCCTATTGTATCTCAATATAGGCCCAAGTATGAAATCCTAGGATTTAGTGGATAATAAGCTAGCAGAAGTTCATCTTAAACCACCCTCATCAAGGAAAGAGGAACCGAAAAAGAATCCATTCCCATGGAGGAAAATGTAGCCGAAAAAGGAGTGTGAAGCAAACCACTCAAATATTATTATATAGGCTTAGAAGAGGGCAGAAAAGAGATGATTCCACCATCCATATATGCTCAAACTCTTGGGGGGACAAACAACCAAGCTAGAAAGCATCATCACAAACCGAAAAGGTATGGCATAATATCTTTTGTTTATTTATATTGCAAGAAAATAGGTCATAAGGCTAGCAATTGTTGGCACTCTAGAAGGCCAAGCATCCCATGCAAGAATTATTTTCAATATTGCAGATTGATGGGACATTGGGAGGCCAAATGTTGGAGGATTCACTAAGAAGTCCATCCCAAGAATTTAACAACCAAGAAGAAATCTTGGAGAATCAAGGTCAAGGGGGAAGAAAAGCTTCTTGCAATCCAAGGAGCAGTGGTTTTCCAAAAACCTATTGCAGTGGAAAATGTCATTTCTATCCATGAGATGGACATCATGCTCATGCCAAAGGCAACCCCTATTCAACTCTTATCTTCCATCCTACAGTGGAGGCACCCTTTCTTGGATATTTACCAAATATTGTTTGACGGAAGCAAAGGAGGTAGGCACGTAAATGCAGAGAAAAAGAAGATTGAAGGGAGTTGAAGCTTTTGGGGGCCAAAATCCTGCAAATGGGGAGGAGTGATCTGAATTGGATCCTCTTGTAAATTTGTAATAACCATGTAATGTTTAGTTTTTTTTGTATTTTTTTGGAAAACTTGGAAGTGGAGACAAACCACTGTGATGGTTGGCATTCCAAAGGAAACCCATTAAAACTAACGACCATAGTTAAGAAGGAATAATAAGGGAGAACCAAGGAGAAATTGTTAGGACAGTAGCACAAATGAGAGCTTGAAGAGGGAAACATACTTGAAGATCAATGGACGAAGGAGTTAAGGATCGTGTCCATGATGAGCGAAGGTACCTCCGAACCATGGTCGTATGCAATTTTGTATTTTCAATGGGTAACAATACACAAAATATGTGTATAGCTCACCCCTCTATTTTATCTCCTAAGCTTAATAAAATCTCCATTAAATGTCAAGTTTCCAAGATAAAAATTATGTTGGTTTTGGTGTGTAATTGAGTTCTTTGTTGCCTAATATATTATGGTGGTATTTACCCTTACTACCCCTTGATACTTGAATCGATTCCTTTTCATCTTGTTCATTGATTTGAAATTCTACTGGTACACTCATTTGGACTGTTGAATCAACCATAGCCATTGTTGGGAATTCACTAGATATGTCCCATCAAAAAAATTCAATGGGTAAACAATAACCTTGAGGAATCCATGTGGCTCATAATTTTCGGTAGCGGTTGTTGATGAACCTAACTGACCTAAGATATACACTATGTCATATTTGTTCAAATGTTACAGTGTCATTTCATCAAAACTACGACTTCTGACTACAAGTGTAGCCCATGCAAGTGGTTGGCCTGAGTTTGTGTATCTGAATTGTATTTTTGTGTGTACTAGAAGTTGAATCGTCCATAATTTCCCTTGGACGAATTGCTAAAGTGTCCATTTCTTACCGTTGAATACGTGGTTAGTAAACCATGAATCAAAACCATGTTGGTTCTTGGATAATAAATTTTACACATAGATAAAAAAATGGTGTAGTATTTTGAAGGTGCATCTATTACCTTTGTCTTAGACACAATGATTTGTTGGAGGTTTCAATATTCATTGCTTGTAGCATTCATTGAGTTAAGAACTTGCCATAGTTCGTATTGAAATTCAGTAGCAGTTAAACCATTAATGAATGTGGCATTTTTTTAAAACATGTATGGTCCTCTACAACTTCCTTCTCTTGAATGGTTATGATTACAATAGATCTTGGAAGTAGAGGATTGATGGTGTTTTGATACAATAATCATTGTTTTCCTTCTAGCACAGTTTGCAATGGAAGAATTGTTGTAAATATGAAGTGTGTGTTTTAACTAAGAACCTATGACCATCAATGTGGCCTATCCAAATATCCCACTATTGAGTAAAAGAAAATTGTAGGGACATAATTCAACTTGAATTCTCTGTTGGACTGTGAACTTGACACCATAAGAAAATAGTCCCCGATAGGCAGGTATTAAAACCAAATCTAAACATAAGCATGATCTCTACTTGTTCATGAATTACATAAACATTGAATTCAAATTTACACAAAGGATCTGTGTTGATGAAACAGGAAGTCATAGGCCCACCATTTACGGATCAATGTTGGACTTTCGAATGACTATCTACACAAAGCCATGATCTCTATTAGAAAAAATTAAGAATTCGTTATAATTTATTGAATTTAACACAATGAAGATCTCATTAGAAAAACGCTTGTTGGCCCTCGACCAAGTTTTGAGAGAACCTTGGTCGTGTTTGACCATTTTTGGGACTTCGACAAGCTGGTTGAAGATGAAGCACCCAGGCAAAGCGAAGATCGTAGGATCTCTCCCATTTTTTGGGTTTTTTGGGTTTTAGGGTTTATGTAACGGGTATGGGATGTCGACCCATGGGTTTACCCATGTTTAGGCCCCTTTTTGTAATGTATAAATAAGAAGATAGGACTTAGAGCGAAGTCAGTCTAAGTTGGCTTTGTGCAAGAACCTGTTGCTAAGTGCAAATAGTTGTGAATGCTTTGTGCATACTGTATATTGAGACTTGCAGAGTTAAGTACAAGTGATTGTAAGCATGCTTTGTGCCTTGACCTAACTCAGGGAAGGAGGATCTGGCGAGGTGCATAGATCTCCTGTCCTTGCGAAGTTGGCTCTGTGGATTTGTGCACAGGAGAAGAGGACTATACGAAGCTTGAAGACTAATAAGAAGAAAAGAAGATTGGTGGACATATCCCCACAATGGGGTGAACCACGTATATCATGTGTTGATGTGCTTTGTGCAATGTTTTTTATGGTGTTCATGTATTTATTTGCTTAGTCTTGATGCATGATAGGTAGATCCATGGATTCTTAGTGCTTTATATGTGACTGAATGCTAGATCTACTTTGATGCTATGTGCTCAATGGTTATATGTGCTTGATCTTGGTTAGTACTGCGATGATCTGTAACTAGGGTTAATCTGCAATGTGAATAGGAATCATAACTTAATGCATACTATTGGCTAAGTGCTCTATTAAGTATTGTGATCACAGATCTGTGTCCCGGCTAGGTTGTAGACACTTGAGTCCTGCAACCCCCCCTGCCTCTACCTTGGGTGAGACTTCATCTTCTTCGCAGGTGTTGCTGAAAGGGCCAATAGTTAGGGTTTTGTTGGTGCGTTATTGAAGCGTAGTTACCTGGGTCTACCCCTATGCCAACAAATGGTTCTGTTGCCGGGACCTGAAACTGTGATTGCTATGAACTGAAGAAAAGAGAAAAGATTTGTGCGTAGATCTATTGTTGTAGTGCACAGTAGTCTACTTGACTTGTGAAGCTTTGTACTAAGAAAGGAACCAGATCTGAAGAAAATAGGTAAGATCTTAAAGCTTTGTGCTCTGGTAAAGGTAAGATAAGTGAAAATTTTTGCTTCGAAAGTATGAATCTAGGTATGATTGATATATTTTTTCCTAGTCTGAAAACTAGGGCACAACTAGAAGAAAGAAGATTTGATCTGAATAAATTTGATAGAGATAGTGAAATATATGTTATCCCTATGCATAGAAAGAATTTTTGGATTAACAAGTGGATGCAGGACCCTAGAAAGAATTTTTGCAGATTACAGGTCCATCACTATGATCCCAGTGCGTAGTACAGGAAAGGTTGGGGATCGTTTAAGAGAAAGAGAGGATTGACATTGTGTTATAATTGCATAAGACCAAGACATCTTGCTAAAGAATGCCCTGGTACATGTCCTATTTGTCTTTGTTGTAAAGTTGTTGATCATGAGGTTTTAGATTTCCCTAGAATGATTGCTAAAGTTGAAAAGATGAACATGAGATAAGAAAACCACGAAGAAGGTCAAGAAACTAAGGATATGCTAGAGAAACAGAAAGAATCAGAGACTATGTTAATACATATGAAAGAAATATTGAATGATCACAGAGACATCAGTTTACTAGAGATCTTAGGAGAGAAGCAGTGCATAGCAACAAGAATAGGAGACTTCGACATAGACTGTGTTTTGGATGAGGAAACACAGGTGAATATTATTCCAGAAAGCATTTGGGAAATTTTGGGAAAGCCTGCTATGGTTCTTTCACTAGGAGGGATAGGATTGTTTAGAGGAAAGATGATAACCCTGTGTGGAAGAGTTACTAATGTATATGTGATTGCCCATGGAACATCGACTGAAGAAGAATTTGAGGTCATTAAATTTGTTGAGAATAGCGCCCCTTGTGCACTTTTGTTAGGAAAGACCTAGATTGAGAAAGATCGGATCCGAAGAAAAGCAGAGGAGGAAGCCACAGAGTAGAAAAAGCAAGAATTAAGAGACTTTATAACTAGAAAAATAGCGCAACTAATAGAAGAACAAGAGGACAAGTCGAAGCAACAACGGGCAGTAAAGTTAGCTATCGAGGTTGAAATAACACAAGAAGGCTTAAAGAACCTATCCACGCACGAGAAAAGAGCACCCACCCTGGAAATAGTAAGAGAAGAGGTATTACACTCGAACCTTTGGAAAGATCCTCAGCAGTGCGAAGTTACTATGCTAAGGGAAGATAAGAATAAGAATGGAAAGAAGAATAGCGAGACTCATATCACAGGAAAGAAGGCAAGAAAGCTCAGTAAGAAGAAAGAAAAGTTAGAAAGACTACAAGAAACTCCATAGAAGACTTCGTGGAAGGCAGGCTTACAGAACTTGAACCTCGCTGAAATAGCATAACAACGCAGAATGACACTTCGCCTCGGAAAATCTATATGACCGTTGGAGGCGTCACGACTGTTAGAACAACGCTCTGGAACAGCTAGAAACGTAGTTACTACCAGAAATATCTCCATTGGACCATTGGGGCCGCGCCATAATGGATGGAATTGTATTGATTGAGGCGTTCCTACCCGTTGGAGGCGTTTGTTATGTTGTTGCTTATTTATCCTGTCGGACGTTGTGTCGGGACCACTTTTTGCAAACTGTGATTATATGAACTAACAAAGAACTGATTGTTATCGCACTATGCTTTTGAGACCTCACCACCTGTTTTGCTTACCTTATTTGTTTGTTCGCCTACCCGATCGAGTTGATTACGAGTGTGAATGGCGAGCGAGAAAAGCGCGCTAGAGAAGTCGGTAGAGGAGATCTTGATAGACCTCATGATTGAGAAGGTCATGTCTATAGGCATATAGGCATCATCGACGGGTGGATTGCAAGCATCCCCCTCGACTGCATGATGATCTAGCCGAACCGCGACCGAGAAAAGAAGAAAGCATCGCAATGATCTGGCGAATGCGAAGCAGATCCCATCAATCTTGCCCGACTACGTCTCGCCTTTGGTTGGAGTGGTTAGTCGTGACAGCGTCCCACGTGACTTCGAGTACACACTCATCACTGCATACCTCCCGAAGGGGATACGCGCAGTCAGATTACAGTTGGGACTGATCCCAGCTCTCAAGATCAGTTATTTCAACCTGGGAGACCGAAAGAACTATGTAATGCTCTCACCACATAGGTACCTAGCAAAGACGACTAGGAAGAAGCCCAAGATAGTTCCCCAGCCTTGGATCAAGTAGATTACGCTATCTACGATCCTTAACGTCATGAAGATCCCCCACTTCGATAGACATCAGGAGGTTAATGTGTACGTTAAACTCCTCCTGTCGTGTTACCATGGAGGCTATCTATGGTTGGATAGGCGCGTGATTGTGGATCTGGTGTTGATCCACCTCATCACATGATTGAACATGCAAGGACCAGACACTCGCCAGTTCTACCCAGGAAATACATCAGATCGCTCATTAGCCCAACGCATCAAGGAGGCCTATGGCGATGTGGAGAAGGGGAAGCAAGGTTACAAGGTAGCCTCCATCCAGGATGGTGTAGTGCACCTAGCTTGTCAGTTGATCATTGGCAAGCTCGTTAGAAAGAACAGGCTGACACAAGTCACGGGGTTCGTCGTGGACCTCGCAGGGAAGTGTGTCGGAGGAATGCAGATGAACTGGGTGAGCTACCTCATCAACCAGTTGGAGAAGGACCAAGGCTACGAGTTTCACTTCAACTGGTTGTTGATTCTCGTTTCATTTGTCTCTTGGGAGATGTCGGAGGGAGTGACATTCCCTGAAGTTGAACCATCAGAGCCATTGGCCGCAAGGTTCACCACCTTGTGGTATACGAGCGACATGGCGAAGCAATGGCAGTCAAATGCGGTGTTCCATGCATACTACCTACAGCTCATGCGCACCATTAAGTCATTCCCCTGAATGACCCCGAACACCTTGCATATGTACAGGCCACTAGCAAAGTTTCGCGTAGACTGCAATTTCATCTACATCACTGCACGTAGGGACGAAAGAAGGGAGGAGTTGCAGTCCTACTACAAATTAACTGACGAAGACATGGAGGAGATAACCAAGAAATGGCCAGTCGAATTCCTTGTACCGGTTGAAGCTGCAGAACTCTCTGACCCCAACATCATCAGAAGTCCTTTCATCACTCGGGCGGAGTATGATGGACAGAGTAGCGCAAAGAAGAAAAAGAAGAAGGATGAAGTACAAGACATAGACAGTGAGGAGAAGGACAGTGCGTCTGAGGAAACTGCGCCTGACTCACCTGAAGGAGGAGGAGGTGACGAAGTAAACCAGAAGGAGGAAGGGGAAGAAGACAAACAAGACAAGGGCGAAGTAACACCGCTAAAGGATCCCCTTACAGAGGTCGAGACATCAAAGAAAAGAAAATTTTCTCCGCAGAAACCCTCAGCCCAAAAGAAGACCCGAGCCAATAAGCCTCATTCGCAGAACGTGCTCACAGTGGATGATATCCAGCTCACCATCACAGTTGTAGAAGATGCCTCAGAGGATATCCCACAAAGACAAGAAGCAAAGAAAGAAACTCTATACGACAGAATATAGAAGGAGCTCAAAGACATCCAACAAGCCATCCAGTCGAGCCACGCAGTGTCTACTGTGCCATCTTCAGTGGAAAGTGTAGAATTGGGGGATGAGCCCACCCAATTACGCAGATTAGCAGATGCAACCGAGGCTCGACTTCGTTGAGCCCAAGAAGAAAAAGAGCAGGCCACCGAGGCCTTGAAGAAAGAAAAGGAGGAGGCCTTAGAGCAACTTTGGATTGCGCAACAAGACAAAGATGACATTAGAGCGAAGTTTGAGGATGACAGAGAGACAATCCAGAAAGAGAAAGACCAACTGCTCGCGGAGCAGATTGGGGTTCGAGAGGTAGTGACTAGAGCACTTCGCTCTGTGTCGGGCTTGGCATAGATGGAAGAAGAGATAGTTGAGAGCCAAGTAGGGAAGATCGTTGAGGCCATTTAGCAGCTTCAAGCATGAGTAATAGAGTTAGAACTTCAGGCAGTACCGATCACCCCGCAAGAAGTGTGATATCATAGGGAAGAAACTGCCAGGAGCACAGTAGAAAGAATCAGGGCATTGACTTCAGAATGCAAGCAACTAAGTGACTGAAGTGTGCAGACCTATGAGCGCCTTGCAGAAGACTTGGAACTAAGGAAATTGGAGGCATAGCACCAAGAGGCGAAGCAACAGGCGTCGACTGTGCAAGCGCAAATGAAGTTGCTTACAGCAGTAGAGAAAATGAAGAGGTCACAGGAGCAACAAGCAATCCAGGGAGGTGACACTACCATCCAGAGCAGAGTTATGGAGGTGACACAGAGACTTAAGCTGGTGCAGAATGAAGCCTGCACACTTTTTGAATAGATCGAGGGACAAGTCTCACAGTTGGAACAGGTGGTCGCAACAGTAGAACAACGCTTGGAAAGGCCTGTCACCGAGCAATTAATTCAGGAGTTCATCGAGCAGGAGGATCTGTCGAAACAACAAGTCGAGGCAGCTCGAGATAAGCTCGAGGCATTCGAAGAGGTATTTCCCAGATCAGAGTGACTCAGGACGAGTCACAGGTTTGACCATTTTTGGGACTTCGACAGGCCGGTTGAAGACGGAGCACCTAGGCGAAGCAAAGATCGCGGGATCTCACCCATTTTTTGGGATTTTTGGGTTTTAGGGTTTATGTAACGGGTATGGGATGTCGGCCCTTGGGTTTACCTATGTTTATCCCCCTTTTTGTAATGTATAAATAAGAATATAGGACTTAGAGAGAAGTCAGTCTAAGTTGGATTCGTGCAAGAACCTGTTGCTAAGTGTGAATAGTTGTGAATGCTTTGTGCATACTGTATGTTGAGACTTGCAGAGTTAAGTGCACGTGATTGTAAGAAGGCTTTGTGCTTGATAAGAGTAAGCTTTGTGCCTTGACCTAACTCGGGGAAGGAGGATCTGGCGAGGTGCACAAATCTCCTGTCCTTGTGGATTTGGCTCTGTGGCTTTGTGCACAGGAGAAGAGGACTGTAAGAAGCTTGAAGACTAATAAGAAGAGAAGAAGATTGGTGGACGTAGCCCCACACTGGGGTGAACCACGTATCTCCTGTGTTGATGTGCTTTGTGCAATGTTTTGTATGGTGTTTATGTATTTATTTGCTTAGTCTTGATGCATGATAGGTAGATCCATGGATGTTTAGTGCTTTATATGTGACTGAATGTTAGATCTACTTTGATGCTATGTGCTCAATGGTTATATGCGCTTGATCTTGGTTATTACTGCGATGATCTGTAACTAGGGTTAATCTGCGATGTGAATAGGAATCATAACTTAATGAATAATGTTGGCTAAGTGCTCTCTTAAGTATTGTGATCACAGATCTGTGTCCCAACTAGGTTGTAGACACTTGAGTCCTACAACCCCCCCTCCCTCTACCTCAGGTGAGACTTCATCTGCTTCGCAGGAGTTGTCGAAAGGGTCGGTAGTTAGGGTTTTGTTGGTGCGTTGTTGAAGCATTGAACCCTGGGTCTGCCCCTATGCCAACAACGCTTATATCATTGAACATTAGAATTTGTATCTAGAGTGATTTTCAAATATATATGTTTCCTTTTAGGAACTTCACTTTATTTAGTTGAACTTCTAAGATATATCTGATATTAAGATGATTTATTGCAATCCAAAAGTGTGGTTTACTATGATCCTTCCTTTTAGGTAGCCTTTATATTGCACAAAATGTAGTGCACTTGTGGAGTCCACTCTTTGACATTAGATGCTCAAGTTATACATGGTGCATTACTATTTTTATTTTGTCAATTGAAACATTTGTTTGACAGTGGATTCACCAAATAAGCTTATATAGTACAATGTAGGTGTCCAACAATACTTTTTTAGATCACCGACCCTATATTAATCCCTTGCTCATTAACTAGATAAGGCCTTGAAAATTTTAAATTGATTAATTTGGATGCATAATTCCATTGAACACTCTCACTTCCGACTTACCTTGGTATCTCACTTCACTTACCTTGTTTTTCTAGTAACTTATCTTAAGTCATAAAAATCCGTGTTGATTTTATGCGTAGAGACCAAAAAAATACTTTTCCCACACAAGTTAGCCTATTATGGATCCCAAAACACTCAAATTAGGAAGAAACATATAGATTCCAAATAATTTCTACCTAATAAGTGTTTGGATTCTCTTACAACTGACTATAGAAAAAGATTTTTCTAGAAACTTGTTGATTCTAATTCTCAAGAAATCAAATTATTTTTATATTTCATATTGTATGATGATGCCATTGTTTTTCATTCCTCACACGGTGCATGTATTCGACATCCTTATCAAGGAAATATGATGAGGCCTACAACTGACTATAGAACAAGATTTTTCTAGAAACTTTTCTCAAGAAATCAAATTATTTTTATATTCCATATTGTTGTTTCTTTGTTTTTTGGAGACTTGATACTACGTTCGTTATAATTCGGTGGAATGGCACTTTCTCTTTCATCTTTGATTTCCCAATGCAATACTAGTCCTTGATCTTCCATATTCAAAGTTGAATTAGGAAATTTTGTAGACAAGTCTAATTGGTCCCATTTTCTTGGAAGTTTGTCATCCTTGGAGACAAAAAAAAAACCCTAAACTGTTGACTTCAACAACTCTTGACATTTAATATGCATTGAGCTTTTTGTGTGTTTGGATAAGCCCTCATGATATTTTTTAACTAAAAGGATGACATATTAGACTTCAGATGGATTGATAGAGTAGTCATGTTATTAACAATATGTTTTGGCAAATTCAAGTGTTGGTTGATAAAGTGGCAATGGATCTTGACCAGCTTTTCTAAATTTTGTTTTTTAGGATGGGGCACCATGCATCATGGCTGGTGTTTTTCCAAAACCCTCTACAAACTACTCAACACAATATCACTAACATTCTCAAACATGAAAATCTTAGATATAATTGGCCACAAGGCTATAAAGATAAACCCCAGTGCCTAATGGGAAATGACAAGTTCCCTTGCATCGCTCTTGCCATTTTTTAAGGAAGACAACTACAACAAGATGTGGATGCAATGTAATCCCACTTATGTTATTAGAAGAGTCTCCCAAGAGAATGACTTATACCACAATATAATGATGATGAGCCACGCCACCTTTAATTGACATTATGTATATAATGCACTAACTAGAAGGCGGTTTGGGTCTTATATATAGTGGTAATATTATTTTTTAATAGGAACGATCACCTTTTGTACTAAAAGAGGGTTGAAGCTAAACCAAACAATATGATAATATAGAATAAAAGAGTATGATTGTAATTTGCTTGGGAAAATATTGTAAAGAAATAGAATACCCAAACAAAAAAAAATACTCTATCCGACCTTCCCAAACCCTAGTCCTATACACTTGGAAAGTACATTGCCGAACATATGATTTAAGAAAAAAACTACCCAATGAAACATGTACCATCCATTAGCAGGCCAATCATATAATAGGGTGGTAGATGACACACAACTTGGTAAAACTTTGAATATACATAGATTGATGCGACTGTCCTCGCTACATTTCAACCTTGAAATTAGTATCATAGTCGCAATACTAATAATTGAATCACCAATATTATAGATATGTGAAACAATGATTTAATTACCAACTAAAAGCCTTTAAGAAGAAAACACGCATCTATATAGTTATTGATACTAGACCATAGATCCCATCAATTAGAAACTAATAATTTTTTGAATTAATTATAAGGTTTATTTTGTTGTAAGAATAAAGTTTTCTCTACGAAGAAAAAGCCAATAATCATTAAATCGAGTTTTTCTTTTGAAAAATTTGTAAAATTTTTACTTTTTTGAAATAATTATAAGGTTTATTTTTTCGTAAGAATAAGTTTTCTATACAAAGAAAAAGCCTATAATCATTAAATCGAATTTTTCTTCTGGAAAAATTGTAATGTATTTTAATCTATATAATTGGTAACAAAATAATAGGAAAATAAGTAACAATTGATTTGGAGTTTTAAAACTTGTAATGTATTTTAATCTATATAATTGGTAACAAAATATTAGGAAAATAGGTAACAATTCATTTGGAGTTTTAAAACTTGTAATGTATTTTAATCTATATAACCGGTAACAAAATAATAGGAAAATAGATAACAATTGATTTGGAGTTTTAGTTGTGAGCCTCACGCCTCAAGTGAGGGTGAAGCTTTCAAAAATTGGCGTATGCCGCTAATAGTGGCCAACACACGGTATTCTTTAGTAAAAGGCGAAAGAATAGTTCGCTTTGTGTTGACCACACGGCTCCATAATTTCATACATTGTTTCCGCACTAATTTATAGTCAGGCCCTCGTCTATTTTCAACAGCACCATGAATGTGGGATAATAAACACAGGACCATTGCAGGCAGCTTCGACAATCTTTATATCCTGTGAAGAATGAGTTCATGCAGTCTCTCTGACAACACAAGAGAGGAAGCGTATTGTTCCTGAAGCACTCTTTCTATGAGTCTGAAACTTATTATTCTTCATCCCGATTCCCATATGATGAGCTACAGATCATACAACTGTATTATCATTTCCCGTTCTCAGTGTTAAAAGCTTTATAACTGTAAATCCAGATCATTTGTTGCATATAAGGTGTTACAGGAAATTAACTGTAATAAAAAGTCTGTAAGCTACATTGAGAACATCGTGCCCAATAACCATGAGCTCTCCCCAATCAAAATCAAATCTGCTTTTTAGGATTAGTAAATCCAGTGAAAACCAGATTCGTTATTTTGGGTATTACTAAATCCAGTGAAAACCAGATTCATTATTTTGGGTTTTAGTAAATCTAGTGAAAATCGAATTTGTTTTTGGTTTTCATAAAAATTCGAATATAAAATTCAATTTCCTTTTTTTATCGGTAAATTTTGATTGATTATTGAAAAGGAAACTTTTAACCTGGAGGCTTTTACCATTTAAGACACTCAAATCAAATCACCCTTCAATTATTTCATTTTAAGTGAAGATGATTTTGAATAGATAACCATAGCAATTGTGATAAATTCAATCTCAATTTAGCAATGAAGGTGTACTAAGACTTTCTTTGTATCACTTTCTATCTTATTTACTTTTCAAAAGTTGTTTCTTCATAATAATAATAATCTAATTTTAAGGTTACATATAAGTAAGACATCAAATTTATGTATGAGATTTTTTTGTTTGTGAGATAAGAGATTCCCTCTGGACAACGATTTGACTACTAAAATCTATGAAAATGTACAAGCACTCATGCCACATACTTATGATTTTTGGATTTTATAACATTGAAAAACTTAAGGAAAACATCTCCTAATTTGAAATTGTTAACAACTTGTTTGTTTGAAAAATATCAGTTACCATTTTCAATAAAATTTATCCATGATTTATCTTGTCAACTATTGCACCTCCATATCCTCTACATATAGTATTTCACAAAGTCCTCCATGTCCTCTACATATAGTATTTCACAAAGTCCTCCATGTCCTCTACATATAATATTTCACAAACCCCTCCATGATTATATTGCAAACTATTGCACTTCTATGTCCTTTACATATACTATTTCACAAACTCCAACAAGGTTGTGTGGCAGTGTAGTCCCTGCCAAGAAGGTTAGAAAGCAAATTGTGGAAAATGGGTCGAAATGTAAATGACAGAAGTGTCCGGTGCAAAATGTATATGACGAAAGTGTTGTGTGCAACATGTATATCACGGAACATGGACCAAAAGTAAATGACGGTTGGCATGTAGAGCACCATTTATTTATTGAAGGTAAAGTATGTAAGAAAGTGCAAATTTGTTGACAATGGAAGAATAAATCTGGAAATTTAAATGCATTTGGCATATGGACTGGTAAAAGATAAAAATATATGAAGACATAAAATTAGAAGGAGATAAGAAATATAAAAAAATTAAATGCATTTATGAACAAGTGGTATAAGTAAATGAAGCTTGCAATGCAGAGCACCATTTATTTTGAAATATATAAAAAATTAAAAGTCTGTTACATATAAAAAATTAAATGCATTTGTCATGGAGACTGTTGAAAGATAAGAATGTATGAAAACATTACATAGTACTGGAAATTTTGAAATATACAAAAAAACAAAAGTCTGTTACATATACAAATAACATTCAGAATTCTGCTATATACAAATTGGCCAGCGGACCTACGGGGTACTTGAGCATTTTAATGTTCCGGCATTCCATACTTACGCAAATCTTTGGATCGCGGATACTCGGGCTGGTGGGGTCAAAATTGGGCCTGTATTGTTCCGTTACCTACAAATAGCACCGAAGAGTTTCGCGATATACAAATCGACAGGTGGACTTCTTTGTATAATTTTATATCAACCAGCAGTCGGATTTCCGCCATATAGAAATCCACAGATGAACTCCAGGGCTGGCAGGCCCAACCTTGCGATTGTTTACGGATGTTAATCCCTATGAACTATCTAACACTACAAAAAAACATTGTTTTCAAAACTTAAGTATTAATATTAAATATTGATATTGTACAATTTAATTACATAAAATTATAAAAGGATGTGAAATATCTTATTTGAAAGAAAAACCCACTTAGGCACTTTTTGGATCGTGGGTTCTTGGACTGGCGGGCTCTAAATTGGGCATCCATTGTTCTGTGGCCTATAAATAGCATCCACTATTCCGTGATATACAAATCGGCCAGCGGACCTGCCAGGTACTCAGGCATTTTACTCTTCCTGCATTCCATACTTACACCAATCTTTAGATCGCAGGTACTCGCACTGGCAGGCTCAAAACTGGGTCTGTATTATTTCGTTAGCTACAAATAGCACTCAAGAGTTCCGCAATATACAAATCGACAGGCGAACTTCTTGGTATAACGTTATATCAAACAACACTCGGACTTCCGCCATATACAAATTCACAGATGGACTCCAGGGTTGGCGGGTCCAACCTTGCGATTGTTTACAGATGGTGATCCCTATGAACTATGTAACACTACAAGAAAACATTATTTTCAAAACTAAAGTATTAGTATTAAAAATTGATATTGTACAATTTAATTACATAAAATTATAAAAGGATGTGAAAATTCTGATTTGAAAAAAAAACCCTCGTGTTCGGATACTTGCGTTCCAAAAATTTTGTATAATATGAAAGGGGCAAGAGGTCAGTAGGGCTACTGATATAAAAATGAGTGCAAATCTGAACACGTGTATCTGCCAAGTTTCGCACCTACACAATTTCGCAAGAAACAAGTTATACATACCAAGTATGTACTTTTATAAATGATGGGCATGAGATTTTATAGAGCATAAAAACAAGAAGCTGGATATTTTTTTTTATTTTTTTTTTGCAACAAGCTATACAGATATGCTTTCAAACATAGAAATATGAGTTTGCAATATGTTTGATGCACGCAGCCCTCATTCCATACTTGGTCAGTTTTTGGATCGCGGGTTCTCTGGCAAGATCGCGGGTTCTTGGGCTGGCGGGCTCAAAATTGGGTCTTTGATGTTCCGTGCCCTACAAATAGCACCGCCAGTTCCGCGATATACAAATTGACAAGAGGATTTGCGGACTATTTCAATTTTAAGGGCCGCTTATTGCTGTAATAGCAGAATTGGACTTGGGCCAGTTTATATTTGTTTTACAATATCAAATGGAGAAGTGGTCGGTCGGGCTGGTCATCTAAAGGTAATTGAAACCGGAAGTAGTGAATCCGCCAACTTCCGCAGGTAGAAGTTTTCCGAAAAATGAGTAATACATAGTAAGTATGAACTCTTAGAAGGTGTGGACGTGAGGTTTTTATAGAATTTGTACGAATCCCTCATTTCATACTTGGCCACTTTTTGGAATCTGGGGTCTCGGTCTGGTGGGCTCAAAGTTGGGCCTCTATTGCTCTGTATCTTATAAATACGACCCAGAGTCCCGCAATATCGAAATTGACAGCCGAAGTTGTGGACTGGCTCATTCAACATTGCAGTTTTTATTGTTCCGAGTGTTCTAAACAGCATTCGGAGGAAACGAGCAATACATAGTAAAGATCTATTTCTACAAACTATGGGCATGACATTTTATAGAGCATGTACAGATTTCTAATTCCATATTTGGCCACTATTTGGATGGCGAATTCTCGGTTTTGCGGGTTCAAAATTAGGCCTCTATTCTTCTGTGGCCTACAAATAACATCCACATTTCCGCGATATACAAATTCACAAGCAGACGTGCCAACTATTTCAATTTTAAGGTCCCTGTGTTCATGTCATAACACAATTGGAGTTGGGCTAGTTTATATTCGTTTATTACAATATCAAACGGAGAAGCAGTCAGTCAGGTTGGTCATATAAAAGTAAGTGAAATCTGAACTCGTGAATCCGCCAACTTCCGCACCTAGAAGTTTTCTGGAAAACGAGTAATACATACTAAGTATGTACTCTTATAAACTATGGACACGAAATTTGCATAGACCATGTACGGATCTGCAATTCCATACTTAGCCATTTTTTGGATCGCAGCTTCTGTGGCTGGCGGGCTGAAAATTGGGCCTCTATTGTTCCGCGATCTACAAAAAGTACCCACAATTCTGCGATATACAAATTGACAAGTGGACCTGCGGGCTGCTTGGCTGAACATTGCACTTCCATTGTTATGTGTCCTCCAAATAGCACTCGGAGTTCCGCAATATACAAATTCACAGATGGACTCGAGAACTGGCGTGTTAAAGTTTGTCATTGTTTACTGATGGTAATCTCTATCAACTATCCAACATATCTAAAAACATTATTTTGAATACTAAATTATTAATATTAAATATTGATATTGCAGAATTTAATTAGAGAAGAAAGTTTGGACAAATTGGTCTGGCGAGCTATATAAAAGTTTTCCGAAAACGAGCAATAGATAATATCGACATGAGATTTTATAGAGCATATGTGGATCCCTCATTCCATACTTAGGCACTTTTTGGATCGCGGGTTCTCGACCTTGCGAGCTAAAAATTGAGTCTCTATTGTTCTGTGTCCTACAAATAGCACCCAGACTTCCGCGATATACAAATTGACAGGCGGAGTTGCGAACTGGTTGGCTCAACATTGCACTTATATCGCCTCGTCTACTCCAAACAACAGTCAGAGTTCCGGGATATACAAATCGACAGGACCCCATGACTGGCGTATTCAAGATTGCAATTGTTTTCGAATGGTCATCCTATCTAACTTTATTTAAAAACATTATTTTCAAATACTAAATTACTAATATTAAATATTCATATTGCACAATTGGGTTACATTAAATTATTAAAGGATGTTAAATCGCTTATTTCTAAAAAAATGAAGGAAATAAAAGAAAGTTTTTTTTTTAATTTTATCACCGCAAGCATAACAAGGACCAATTTGAATTTTAAGGACCTCTTGTTCATATGATAGCACAATATAGAATCGACATGAGATTTTATAGAGCATATGCGGATCCCTCATTCCATACTTAGGCACTTTTTGGATCGCAGGTTCTCGGCCTTGCGGGCTAAAAATTGAGTCTCTATTGTTTTGTGTCCTATAAATACCACCCAGACTTCTGTGATATACAAATTGACAGGTGGAGTTGCGGATTGGTTGGCTCAACATTGCACTTCTATTGCCTCGTGTACTCCAAACAACAGTTAGAGTTCCGGGATATACAAATCGACAGGACCCTACGACTGGCGTATTCAAGATTGCAATTGTTTACGAATGGTCATCCTATCTAACTTTATCTAAAAACATTATTTTCAAATACTAAATATTCATATTGCACAATTGAATTACATTAAATTATTAAAGGATGTTAAATAGCTTATTTTTAAAAAAATTGAAGGAAAGAAAAGAAAGTTTTTTTTAAATTCTATCACCGCAAGCATAACAAGGACCAATTTGAATTTTAAGGACCTCTTGTTCATATGATAGCACAATTGCACTCCGCACAGTATACATTCGTTCATTTAAAATTATTCCAGGACATTAATTTTACCGAGTTCACCGATTAAGCAAAAATGTCAAAACAACGACCAATTTGAATTTTAAGGTCTTGTTCTTGATATCATAGCACAATTGCACTTCGCACAGTATATATTAGTTGTTTTCAAATTATTGCAGGACAATAATTTTACCAATTTCTTCGATCAACATAATCTGCTAGAACAAGCCACATACTACATTTGCGCCATAGAAATTTTCAAGCGGATCTGCAGGCCAACTGGCTAAAAAAATCAATTATATTGTTCCCTGTCCTCCAAACAACAGTTGGAGTTCCAAGGTATACAAATTGAGAGACGGAAGCACACAACCAAGAACCAACCAAACTTAAAACAGGCTGCAAGCATGTTCCCAGAAGGTTCCATAGAGCAGGACCCATCAACCTTTGCACCAAACAATTTGATATAGAAAGAAAAGACGTCGCCACATTTGTTTTCTCTTACATCTAGTATATGTTCCCAGTACAAAATAACTGCACCCGTGGGATATATGGGGTTATCTGCCATGCTTCCCATTTTTTTGGACCGAACAATCTTATGCGCATGCAATCCCGACTAGCCCTATCCGACGAACATTCAGTTGGATGTTGAAGAAATATTGCAAAGACACATGAGGTATTTTCGTTTCCTGCCAAAATTTGATATATACATATACATATATATATATATATANTTCCCTTCTTTAGCCAATATGCAAAATTGCATTGTCCTCATTTAAGGTGAATTTGTTGTGTATCCGAAGATCCCGCAGCATGTACACATTGCTTGCCTTTTTCTGTAGATACGTTTCATACGACAAGTCTGCCAACTTAGGAAGCACATTTTGTAACAGAGGCTGCCTAACCGTACAATGCACGGTCGTGTTGCCCACGGTTCGGATGACACCATTCACACAATGTCCATATATATATGGACATTTTTCACCGCATCGCAGACAATCAATTGTATCATCACTTATCAAAGCGGAGGCAAAAGTAGGAGAATTGCATTTTGCACATACAGGTTCAAAGGGGGTTGAGTACACATTGGCTGCAACCAAAAGACCTTCAACCTGGGAATGCGAGCATAGGAATTAATACATCGAACAATATAATACAGAAATGCACCCCCGCCCTCCCCTTAAAAAATTAAATAGAAAATTAAACAGGCTGTGGAAATTTGTTTAAGGCTATTTCTATAAGCAAAATAAGGATGATTTTGAGGATGTATACGCACAACAGTTGTAGAGCTAGCTAGTTTCTTCAGATCCTCTACTATATCCACTCGCAACTCTATTACAAACGTTGTCTGGGTTGTCCGAAAGATCCTTTCTCTAACATCCCTTTTCTTTGTTATATTTTTGAACAACATAAGTGGAATCTGCCCTTTATGCAATTGTTGTTCGATTGACAAAAACAAATTTGAATACGTATCGAGTAATTGTAGCTGCAACATGGAACAATGCAATATTTGTGTAACTTAACCAACATACATGCACATGCGAAAGTAAAGGACAAAATTGAATATGAAAAGCGGTACCATTGCCTTGTCGTTGCCCGACTCTCCATCCCTTATATGGAGAATGTGTTGCGAGCCAAGTTTTCTCACCAATGTGACAACTGTGCCAATCGTTCTAATTGGGTAAATATCAGTGCTCTATGAAAGCTGGCTGATAGTCGAGTCCAGGATGAAACAATATTATGAACAAACAACTGGAATTTTTTCCACAATACTTGTTTCGTTCACCGAAATAATTCGATCGCAATCACCACAGTCATATATTGTTTTGGGAAATATATTAAAATTTTTAATGGATATCCCATTACCCGACAATATCTTTTCTGCATGTTTCTGGACAAGTTGTGGAGGAACATTTAGTGTCACTGTCATCATGGCCTCCTTGTCTGTCATGTTAGCACACATAATGGATCTACTTTTGTTTGCCTTGTCCAAGTAGGTGCTATAGACGACCATTATGTCCCCCACGAACACTTGTCCAGTTCGGCGGTTGTTCAAGCCCTCTATTGATAGTACTTTGGATGTTACAACTCTATAGCCAGTCACAATTTTTAAACAGGAAAAACTAAAGTGAATGGTAGTATGCATTTTTTTTTTCTTGTATTCTTCTTTCACTGGCATAAATCTACAAGTACACGTGTAGCTTGGATGAACTATGGAGCCAGAGTTTTGCATCCACACCTCTTACTCTGCGGAACATGCAGCACGTTCGACATCTCGCTTGTACTTGTTGATACTTCTTGCGAGTTGCAAACCATGTATTGCAGTCGACATCATCATATCCACCATGCCATAGATGAATATAAAGCTGAGGATATTTGTTTAGTAAACATAGTAAGAGCAGAGCATATGCATCTTTACCTTTGGCCTTGTCGGTCTGCTGATGTCTAGGATGACTAACTGCTCATTCCCATGTCACTAGTCCAACTTTTTTTGATGCAAGCATGTGCACATGAACATCAGAACTAAACAAGCATATGCATTATATATTGTCCATCGCAAGGACCAAACAACCGTAAAATTGTATGCATTTGTTTTTTTTAACTGTGTAGATGTTTCATAGTAAATAGGGAGCGAGGGCAGGGCATCATGGCCAAGTTGTATATCGCGGACCCCCGGAAGGTAGGGGAGCAATATTCAACCTGGCAGCCCAGCACCCGCAATCAAGAAAGTAGGAAAGTATGGAACAAGGCAAAAGCGCGACCACAGATGTGAAACCGTTAGTCCGCCAATCGGCGCACCAAGGCATTTTTGAAAAGCACACTAAGCAGATGAATTAGAAAACAAAAGGGATAATAGAAAATGGAAAAAAGTAGAAATAGGGGGGCAGAAAGGCCCATTGCTGCCAAGCCATCGTTTTGAACTCTAATATTATATGCCCCCACCCGCTTTGTATATTTAATTTACCACCACAGTTGGTATACCTTTTAGAAGATTGTACCACATAACTCTCTACTGTTGCACATAACAATTCATCTCCTTGTCCAAGCAACTTGTTTTTTCCAAGGCACCAATGTCGAATATGCAATGGACATGAAAGCAAGTTAGTATGAAGACAGACATCTAAAAGAAGAGAAACATGTCTATTTACCCGCCAAAGAGGCCATCGCCATCTCCAGCTATTCTGTTTGTTTATATGTACCAATGTAGTGAAAAGACAACAGACATGAAGCAGGTTAGTATGCAATAAGGAATGTTATGAAGATAACATATCATGTACGAAGGCACGCAACATGTACACATAATAAACTAGGTGAACACATATACAGGCCATAAATGAAATACAAAACAATGCAATATGAAATAATAGTACAAGCATGCACCTTTCTATATCCTCTTCAAACGATGCAGTCAAGACTCCCTCCTTTTCTCCAGCTATTCTGTTTGTTTTAATGTGGGAACGCACAAAACACAATGAACATGAATGGAAGTTGGTATGCACGGGAGGAGAAGCAATATGTACATACAGTAAAACAGACTCAACGAACAGTCTACAAGATAGGCAGAAACATGAACCTTTGCGCTTCTCCATCCATGGCTGTAAACGTGTAATTTTTTTTTCCCTACCCAAAAGATATTACAAGCCACAAAACATCACGCAACTGCATGGTCGTAGCTAAACGATTTATGGTTTTCCATGGAAAATTATTGAGATATGCCTCCACCAATTGAAACACATGTTCTTTATCCTCTACACAGACTGATGTGTCCACAATACAAGTTTTTTGGTTTTCCGTGGAAAACTACCCACACATGCTTCCAGACATCCAAATATAATCTTGTTAAATCTTTGTTGTACATATCATACCTCAAGCACAACATAAATTGTATTGTGCGCACAACAGTCTGTGCAGAGGAGAAAGAACATGGAATGTCAAATTGGCACATCCGACCATACATGGTCTATAAATGTACCATGCATAGGGTTTATTCCAACAATAAAGCTGTGAATATTGAAATTTCACATGTAATCCTCGAACAATTTTGCATGTAACTATTTTCTGTCATGTCAACACTGAAGCACCAGCAAAATCTCACAGAATAATAGATATGGACCTCGGCAGAGAGGGCAAATAACACAAATGCATGCCGACTCCTGGATGCAGGGGCTGAACACCGCAAAGCACCCCAAAAAACAATAATAATCCAAAAAAAAATAGAAAAAGAAAAGCTCTAACCACCACCGCTGGACCCCAACCCTGCAAGGCTGAAGTAAACAAAAGAAAACAACAAGAACCAGACGGCGAGAAAGCACGAACAGGCCAAACTGCACCCCCAGGGCCCCAAAGCGTAAACCTGAACCAAACAAACAGAGCCAACAACCCACGAACCAACGAACCAGCAAGAACCACCGACCCAGTAAACAACATATGTATCTCCAACGATTACGAAACTGCAGCCCAAGTAGAGAAGGAACCAGAAACATACGAGGACTATGCCACAAGAAATAAGCAAACATTCTTACTTGCAGACTGCAAACACTGAACAGAGAAAATGAAACTATGGCATCAAAACTTACTCTGAAACGTTGAAATACAGAACCGCAGGTCGACTCGCGAACGAAACAACAATAAGCAGCAACCGAGAAACCAACAAAGAAGAAGCAGTCACCAAACCAATAAACAATGTATATAGCTTCAACGATAACGAAATTGCAGTGCAAAGGTAGAAGAAGGATGAAACATACAATGGCTCTTCAGTTACTGTATGGAAAATTTCGAGGAAAAATGTACTCTGAGAAGTGTATTTACATAAACATTTAAGGTTGTCAGGCTGTCTAAGGGCCTCGCGGTATGCAAACATTTAAGTTGTCGGGCCTGTTGGAGGATGTCGCCTCATGTGAACATTTTAGCTGTCAGGCCTATTGAGGCATCTCGAAAAAAGTGTCAATATATTTCAACAAAAACACATCCGCCAAGGACGTTATAAACTTTGGAATTCGCAATCACTATAAAGCTTGGATATCAAAACATTTCGATATGCTTAGTACATATCAAAACTTACGAATATATTCAGGTAGCAGAAAATGCTAATAGAAACATTCAAACTAATGCTAGCATTAATCCACCTTGAAGTAATACACAAGAAAAATATATGATTCAAAAAGACTGTATACGAGAAAAAGTTTGGATATGTTGCCATATAAAACATTGTGAATAGTGAAGCCGACAATAACACCTCAAATCTCTTATCCAATCAGATCAATGCATATATGGTACTATTTATTCTATAAAAATATTTGTTTTTATTTCCCTAGCTCCAACAATAAGTATTATGCAAATATTTCTGGTCAAAGAACAAACTAATATGTAGTCAACGACTTATCGATCGTTGTAGTCCCTCTATACCTACGACAGAGACTAATAAAGATATTTTGAATGATTATATTATCACAGTGTAGCAAATCATAATTGAATGAAATAGTCATTGAATAAAATACTCAATGGAACAAAATTCTTAATAATTTTTTTTTTTTTTTTATTTGTAATTTGTAATTGAGAAAATATTAAAAAAAGAGAGGATATTTTGAATGGTTATATTATTATATTTTATCAAATCATTATTGAATAAAATACTTAATGGAACAAAATTCTCAATAAAAATTGTTTTTTAAATAATTTTTTTTTTTTTTAAATTTGTAATTGAAAAAATATTATAAAAAAAAAGATATTTTGAATAGTTATATTATTATACTTTATCAAATCATTATTGAATAAAATACTTAATGGAACAAAATTCTCAATAAAAAATGTTTTTTAAAGTTTGTAATTAAGAAAATATTTTAAAAAATTATGCAAAGCAAAGAAACATCTTTATGCAATGTTATTACAAAAGTGTTAGAGAATGTCATCCCATGATTATTAAAACTTGCACCTTAATGTTAACTTTTAGATTGATAAAAAAAAATTAACCTTACACCTTAATGTTAACTTCTAGAGTGATAAAAAAAATTAAAAAAAAAATGTGAAAGGATTATTTAAAAAAATTTACACTACCATATGCAATCTTAAACCCAATTTGAAGTAGATGCAAGAGTTATTTATTGCCCCATGTAAATTATAAAAGTTAAAGCCTCATTTTCATGAATAAACAATAATACCTTAATCCTCCCTCAATTATTATACCTGCTGATAGGCATGGTATATAGCTTTGAGTTAGGCTTGACTTTCTATTAGTTCATGGTTGACCATAAAATATACAACCCTTTATCCAAAGTTTTAAAAAATAATTATTTATTTTAAATTTTAAATCTCATTTATGTGATATCTTATTGGCCAAAAACTTTGAAGTCTTATTGTTGCCTTCACTTCCCCCAATGTAATTGTAATAAATATTTCTTGTTTTTTTATATATATTGTCAAAAGTTGGGAGCCCATCTTGTTAAACAAGGGCAGCACGCTGCATGTACTGCCTCCGAAAACTTTACTTTTTAGTGTCTGCACGGCTTATATAAATAATATTCAGACATTTCCTTAGTCATTCGAAAAGAATGCAGATCTGTACTTCTCATGATCGACACTGATTGGTCAAAATCCCAATAATTATTGAAATACAAATATGCATTCCCCTCGGGTGACTCAGAAAAAACATCGGCGTGAGCATCAACTCCTTTAAAACGATACATAAATGTGATTGCAGGATGAAAATCTTCCTTTAATTCATGACCACCCGCCATGACATAAATAAGAAGAAGATAGAGGAGCCAGAGGAGCAGGGGAGTGTGTAGATTAATAAGCATGAATTCTTGGCAGAAGTGACGGGGTGTTTCCCGTGAACTGGCAGCCTCCCTCTCATGTATCCCAACAACTCTGACCACCATGCGTTGCACACTACACCAAAATCTTCTTTGAAAAGTAAGCAACCAGTAAAATATTCTGCTACTATTACGATGTAGTCACTCATCTATTTATCCATTACTCCCTGTATTCAACAGAGATGAAGGACGACCCGCAACTACTCACTGCCCTTGCGCGACTATGTTGTCAGGTTCTGTCCTTCTCCATTAATTCAAGGTCTCGAAATATGCGAAGGCTGCAATAACACCATCAAATAATTGTTTTTACTTGTTATGTTGAACATTTAAACTGATATAAAATTTTCAAGTCAAGACAAAACTAATATGAAAATCAATGCTAACTCATTACTATATACTACCTTATGCAGTACAATAAAGATTGGTGTGACCTTAAATGATTTAGCAAAACAAACAATTATTAAATATTAGTCAAATATATGAAAATAAAATAAAATTTAATAAATAAATATAATATAAAAATAAAAGAAAGATATCAATTATATATATAAATGTTAATACTATATATAATATTTACATAAAAATATTATTAAATACAAAAATACATATTTTAATAATAATAATAATAATAATAATAATAATGAATTGTGTTTTTTATTTATTTTTATATATTTATGTTTTAATAAGTTTTAAATTTTAAATTTGATTAAATTAAAAAAAATAAATTCATTTTTAATAATAAAAAATAGAATTTAAAAAAAATTGACTTTTATTTATTTTTGATAAAATTGAAATCAAATGATTCACATTCATTTAATTTTTTATTAAAAATTAAATAAAAAATTGTAAAATATATTATTTTAGAAATTTATAGTACATAATAATTAAAACCTGAAATAAAAAAAATCTGATGAATTTTTTTTATTTTTATTTAGTTATTAAATAATTTTTTATTAAAAAACTCATAAAATGAGTAAAAAATGAATTTTTCAACTTACAAAGTGGAATCTAATTTTAGATGAAGTCAGTCGTGTTGACTTAAGGCTCCAAGCCTGACGTTCCAGGGTTCGAAACATGGTGGGGACCATGTAAGAGGAAGGACCAAGCGACAGAGACAAAGGCGGAGAACTTCCACGCGTTTTAATTCGATCTGCCCCCCACGCTTGCCCCCTCACTGACATCTTTCGAACGCGCCTTTATCTCTATCTCCATCTGCTTCAGATTTGACAGTTTGTGGGGAGGTTTGAGTTTTTTTGTGGTCTTGTCTTTTCTCATTAATTTAAGGTTTCGAAATACGTGAAGGCTGCAATAACACTATCAAGTTATTGACCAATGAAAAGTTAAAAAAATACTATTTTTGTTTTTAAAAAAAATATATTTTTTTAATTGTTATGTTGAACATTTAAATTGATATCAATTTTTCAAGTCAACACAAAACTAATATGAAAGTCAATGCTAACTCATTGTTATATACTACCTTCGACAGTACAATAACGAATTATCCATAAGCTTTGGCATAAAAAACATGAATTATTATTATATATTAAGTTGCATATGCTTATGTTGATAAGCGTAGGCAAAAAAGGGAATTGTGGGCATGTACTAATAGAAGACCAACTTTCATACAACTTTATAATTATGGTTCACAAATCTACACCACCTTTATCCTTCACTGTAAACTTTACACGTGACAGCAGGATAAACTCCTTTAGATTCGGTTAATTTTGATTTTACATTTTATTTTCGATTCCGATAATATCTGGTCGGAGAAGTTCAAAATCGTTAGCTTTAAATATATATCAAGTGTAGGAAACACATTAAATATATGTTCATTCAATGCGACAGATGTTATTATTTTTGTGGTCTTGTCTTTTCTCATTAATTTAAGGTTTCGAAATACGTGAAGGCTGCAATAACACTATCAAGTTATTGACCAATGAAAAGTTTAAAAAATACTATTTTTGTTTTTTAAAATTTTTTTTTTTTTTAATTGTTATGTTGAACATTTAAATTGATATAAATTTTTCAAGTCAACACAAAACTAATATGAAAGTCAATGCTAACTCATTGCTATATACTACCTTCGGCAGTACAATAACGAATTATCCATAAGTTTTGGCATAAAAAATAGGAATTATTATTATATATTAAGTTGCATATGCTTATGCTGATAAGCGTAGGCAAAAAAGGGAATTGTGGGCATATACTAATAGAAGGCCAACTTTCATACAACTTTATAATTATGATTCACAAATCTACACCACCTTTATCCTTCACTGTAAACTTTACACGTGACAGCAGGATAAACTCCTTTAGATTCGGTTAATTTTGATTTTACATTTTATTTTCAATTCCGATAATATCTGGTCGGAGAAGTTCAAAATCGTTAGCTTTAAATATATATCAAGTGTAGGAAACACATTAAATATATGTTCATTCAATGCAATAGATGTTATTATTTTTGTGGTCTTGTCTTTTCTCATTAATTTAAGGTTTCGAAATACGTGAAGGCTGCAATAACACTATCAAGTTATTGACCAAGGAAAAGTTAAAAAAATACTATTTTTGTTTTTAAAATTTTTTTTTTTTTTTAAATGTTATGTTGAACATTTAAATTGATATAAATTTTTCAAGTCAACACAAAACTAATATGAAAGTCAATGCTAACTCATTGCTATATACTACCTTCGGCAGTACAATAAATAACCTTTTCTTTTTTGGCATGGATGTGCTTTTTTTTTTTGGTGGTTCTCATTTAATGGGTACCTTTTTCCTAATCACATTTAAATAAAATAAAACAAGGCTGCATGGCAGCGTATACCTGCCGCTATGCAGGTATAATAAAATAAAACAATAGTTGTATTGAATCCACCACATGTATCGAGATGAATAACAAATTCATTTGTTGAATATGGCAGGCAAGCGTCATCTCATTAAAGGACGTTGAAGATCCTTCCGCAGCCATTGAAGATCCTTACGCAACCGCGGCAATAAGAGATGCATTTGAACAACGAATCACAATTTAGAAAAATGTTTTAAAATAATTAAAAAAAATCAAATTGTAATGTTATACCTTTAAAAATGCTCAAAATTATTTTGGTCAAACCCCAACTAATAGACGATCAATAGCATATCCAATACTATATACCACCCCAAACGGTATAATAACCAATATACCTTGACATTATTTTGAATGATCTAAAAAAAACTCAATTTCATAAAACATTTAGATTATACATTGTAAAATGCTCAAACTTATATTTAAGATTAACACTCAAAATTTGTAATATAAAAATAAAACTTATATTTAAGTTTAACTTTTAAAAAAATTGTGAAAAAAATAATACAAATGCCATCAACTTTGAATTGTACAAAATATTATATTATTTTATTTTAACTTTAACACTCAAATAATTGTAAAAGAAAAAGTACAATTGTCATCCATTTGAATCTTACCCACAAAATATTATTTTATTTTATTTAAATGTGCCTAGGAAAATGGTACCTATTAAATGAGAACAACCAAAAAAAAAAAAATGCATATCCATGCCAAAAAAGAAAGCATTATTTGTTTAACAAGATGGGCCCCCAACTTTTGACAATATATATAAAAAAAAACAAGAAATATTTATTACAATAACATTGGGGGAAGTGAAGGCAGCAATAAGACTTCAAAGTTTTTGGCCAATAAGATATCACATAAATGGGATTTAAAATTTAAAATAAATAATTATTTTTTAAAACTTTGGATAAATGAGTGTATATTTTATGGTCAACCATGAACTAATAGAAAGTCAAGCCTAACTCAAAACTATATACCATGCCTATCCGCAGGTATAATAATATTTTGTAAGTAGGATTCAAATGGATGACAATTGTACTTTTTCTTTCACAATTATTTGAGTGTTAAAGTTAAAATAAAATAATATAATATTTTGTACAATTCAAAGTTGATGGCATTTGTATTTTTTTTTTTCACTATTTTTTTAAGGGTTAAACTTAAATAT
>ML787020.1:179205-202334 GCA_009831015.1 Picea engelmannii
ATAATGTGAAGGGATATTGGTTATTATACCTGCCTCTTGCGGTGGTATATAGTATTGGATATGCTATTGATCGTCTATTAGCTGGGGTTTGACCAAAATAGTTTTGAGCATTTTTAAAGGTATAACATTACAATTTGTTTTTTTTTAATTATTTTAAAACATTTTTCTAAATTGTGATTAGTTGTTCAAATGCATCTCTTATTGTCGTGGCTGCGTAAGGATCTTCAACGGCTGCAGAAGGATCTTCAACGTCCTTTAATGAGATGAGGCTCAATGTCCTTTAATGAAATGATGTTTGCCTGCCATATTCAACAAATGAATTTGTTATTCATCTCGACACATGCGGTGGATTCAATACAACTATTGTTTTATTATATTATACCTGCATAGCGGCAGGTATACGCTGCCATGCAGCCTTGTTTTCCTTGTAATGAGATTATCAAAGAAACATTATATGCATGAAGCACATTCAAAAACTTGCATTCGTATTAAGACCTTTGAAAGATTATTTTACTTAAAGTTTCCATTTTTCATGAACAAATTTGTAAATTAGTATTGATAAGTCTTTGCTCGTAGTGTTTTCATCTCTGACTTTTATTAGTCCCGACCCTTCGACTGCAGGGACTATTAGTAAACGATTTTTGATGTTTTTATTAATCATGTACCCAAAACGATGTTTTAATCTAAAGATTTTTTGCCAATTCATAAATTTCTAAATTTGCATTTTATTTTTGTCCAAAGTTTTATGTTTGAAGTCTTATTTGGCCTCATATTGAGACAGACTTTGGATAAATTTGACATAGGTGAGTGAGTTTTGAATTGTAGGGATTAATGCTAGACCTCATGTCTAGCATTAGTTCTAGACATTAAATGTTTAGGTTTTCTCCATGTTTATTTCTTTCTAAAAGAAGCATAGTAGTTTTGTTACATGTACTGCTCCACCAATGACACTGGTCAAAACCATGCTCCACCAATGACACTAGTCAAGACCATGCTCCACAATGTTGGTCTTCTGCTACCGCTACCTACCTACATCACAGAAAAAATGCAATAGTCTGGGTAGGTCACAAGCACAACCAGCCTGTGAGTTCACAAACACAATAATCCTATGAGGTAAGTAACATTTCCTGAGATGAAGGAAGCACCAGTGAACCTGAACATGGAAACAAAGTTAACAAATACAACAAAGTTACCAAGAGCACACGAGAACAGAGACACGGAGAGACAGATAAAAAATACAACAGAGTTACCAAGAGCACACAGGAACAAAGACATAGAGAGACAGATTGGGCGAACAAGCAACAAGCAACGATTGAATATTTACGGTAAGGTCTACATGTTTATTTTGTTCAGGTCTACATATTTTGGTCGACATTCCTTAATAGGCTTATTCTATGAGCTAAGATTAGATCAACACAATACGGGGAATTGAACCAACTACCAGTGGAAAGAAAAACAAGAGTACATGAAGGTTGATGTAGGTTGTGTTTGTAAGATGCATTGTTGTTGGTGTTGGTGCTGGATTTACCAGTACTGGTCCTGGCTCTCCTGCTACCCTTGCTTTCTTCTATAGTCTTTTGGCTTTGAGACCATATGACGAATAGTGATGATGGATAGTAGCCTCTGACCTTCCGTAGTGGTGGAGATATTATTGTTGGTTACCTTGTGCTTGCTTCTATAACTGCTAGATAATCAAACTCTCTCAGTCTTTTTCTTCCACCAGCTTTAGCTCTACCTAGTCCTGGTCCAAGTTCTCCCTTGCTCCAACCCATAGGCTTCTATGCTACAGGTTATTCCCTGGTCGGTGGACTGGAGCGGTTGGATTTTGCCAACGAACAAAGCCAAAGCACACAAATCACCCACACACCGAGATATATGGATGACCAAGGGCGGTGGAAAGGGAAACCTCTACCGATTCAATCTTTCCCCACAACCTTTTCTGGATTTAGTATACCTGGCTCCACACACAAGGCATCAAACTTTTACAGGACTACTAGTACTCATTATAGAACATTATAGCACCCACCATTAGTTGTTAGAAAGAAAATAGGAACTCAAAACCATTTACTTTAGCTACTACTTCTAGATTTTTACCTCTCACTAGTGGTTTTGGTCCCCAAGAAAAATGAATCAATGAGCTAGCATCTATTCTAAGCAAGATTGATCCTCGATTAGAGGGAGGTATCCTCTCTATTCCACTCTACATTCATCCATCCGGGCCATTAGTGGTGGGTGGTGAAAAAGTATTGTTGCCCTATCAATGTGTAAGGAAGGGTGGAACAACCTTGAAATCCGGAACCAAAGCCTCTTGAGTAGATTTGCAAGTGAACCTCTCCTAGCACTTCATTTTCTCCACAATCGCAACACATCATACATGATTTAATGCATATAAATACTTAGATAGCCATGAATTTATTATTTTTCTGTCTCTAATTGGAATCATAATGTAGGGTGTCTGTATTCAGGAGGGTTTTTATTAGTCCCTGCTTTGAGACACGATAATATTGCATGTTGGCATATTTGTCGAAGAGGTGCTCCAAGGGATTAGCAAAAACTTGTCAGTCAGAGTTCTTTACCAAGGTTTCTAAGCATTGGTGTATTTTTGTTGAAGCTTCTAAGAGTTGATGTTTTTTTGTTGAAGCATGGCCCTAAATGTGGTGTGCACGCGCCTAGAAACTGTAACCTTTGTGGAGGATGAGAAAAACATGTGTACACAATGCATGTGTCTAGAGTGTAGTGTGTCCAACACGACCTGGGAGAAGTGTTGTTGCATATTGATTTGACAGAACATATATTGTGTTCAAACACATTAGTCTTTACGACCAAACTAGTGCATAGTCTTGTGGTAACCCCTTTAATTAAAAAATTGTGACCGTAAAATGTGTTGCATATGATATCATAAATTGAATTTGTTGCATACGAGTTAAGTTGGGGATAAGATTATACTTCAGAGAAAGCCAACTTGTTCAAATCTTTTAGTCATAGTAACGATTTGATCTGCAAGAAAGTAAAACCAAGCCCGAAGAGATAAATAATGATTTAATTTTAAGAATATATATGTGTAAAAAAATCTCTTTACATAGCAATTTATGTGAAAATGGATATATCTTACTCCTTTGAGTTTAAACATATAACTTCGAATAAGAAAAACGTAACAATTTATCTGAAAATGGATTTATCTTACTCTTTTGAGTTTAAGCATATAACTTCCAATAAGAAAAACATTTTTTTAAAAACTTAGCCCAATCAAACTTTATTCAAACAAATGAGAACGATTTGATCCTTCAGCCATTTGTATTATTTTTTAATGCATATGAACTTTTCTTCACTATAAATTTGTTTTTTTTTATAATTTATAAAATTTATTTTTTATTTTTTAAATAAAAAATAGTAACTTAATTATCGGTTTTTACAACTAAAACTTTAGCTTAACCTTTTAAATTATGTTATCCTCTTCTTCTACTGTGTTGATCTGTGTTGATCGTCCTAACTAGATATGTGTTAATAAAGCCTTCCTCTCATTTCGTAATCAAATGGGTAAAATATGTTGTGAAAAACCTAGAGTTGTCGAAAGTGTTTTGGAAACTAGGGGCCTTCGTCCTATCTCTGAATTGAGTGAGATTTTTTTTTTTCCAAAAACCCAAAATTGCCAAAATACTAAAACTAAAAAATAGGCTAAAGAGGATATTAAATTTAATCTTACCACGTTCTTAGTGTTTTGCATGGATGTCATATGTACACAACATATTCTTCATGATGACTTGTGTAGGCTCAAAGGAGCACTAACTGGATAGAAATATTATTGTTTTGTTACAGTTTTGTCAAGTTTTGTCGTGTTGAGGTTGGGCTCGTCCTTCCATCCATAATAAAGGTTTATGAGTGTGTTTTTCATCCATCCAACCTAAAGGTTTCGAATTTTGTGAATTTTGATTTACAGTAACGTCGACATTCTCTGATACCACTATCCCTGTGATGACACGTCTCTTGAATGTTCGTGAATTTTGATTGACAGTAGCACCTGTATTCTTTGATATCATTACTCATGACGTGATAATCTCTTCAATTTTAGTGAATTTTCATTCATCATAGCTTTGATTGTTGCTCAAGAAAGCCAACTTGCTACTGTATCAAGGTTTTACACTCCTAACTAGTTTCATGCATACCATGCTTGGGATGTCAATTAAATGACCTCTGTAACTGGATTTGAACTTGTAAAACTTTTAGCAGTCTGTTGGTCAGTAGATCTTTTACTGGGCACTTTCTTTTTTCCAATTTTTTTAGTAGTCTGCCTAGCCTCGTATATTCGCCTTCCTCGGTCACCCAAAGGTAGATAAACAACTTACCCATGGAAGTGCTTTCTCGAGCTTCCTTGTCAAGGTAAGCTCCAATAAGTTGTCTAGGGCAGTTCTTTCTCGAGCTTCCTTGTCAAGGTAAGTCTCGCTAACTTGTTCAGTAGATTCCTGCCAGAAATGATTCATAAGGTTCAATGCCACTTTAAGGTTCAATGTGATCTGGGAATCAAGTGAGTTCAACATTTTCTTTACTTGTATCTGTTTGCAAGTTGTGCTTTCATTACCACCTGTCTTGATGCTTTCAGTGTCTAGGAAATTTAACTCTTTTGTGATATTGACGTAATCTCAAATTATTTTGCTAGTATGAACTAGTAGTGCTTCAGTACTTTCTATTCTTGATTGTATTTGTAGTAAAATTTTAATTCCATTTGTGATAATTAGATTATTTGAGTTATTTTGCCAGGATTTAGTTTGTAAACATCTGTTTATTTGTTTTGTTTTACAGGTATGATCCTTCAAATAGTATTTATGGTATGGTGTTATCCTTGGATTCAATAAGGAGTGCCAAGGATAACCTCGAGACTAGGACAACAAAGAAGTCTGTCTTTGTGACTCCTTGCTACAGACCATTGGAGAGGAGATACTTGTTTCAACAGAGCCATTAGCAGATAAGACTATGGATTCGTGTTTGGTCCAGAAACTATGCCATTGATCATACTGGAGCTTTGTTGGAACACGTGATTTCCTCTGCACAATTGGCAAGGACTTGTTGCCCTTTGCATCTCACGTTATTTTTTACATTGAGAGGCACACTCTACACCATGTACGGGGACATGTGTCACATGTAACAATGATGTGGCATATGTGGACAAGAATATTATTTAAAAAATAAAAAATAAAAAATATATAAGGTTGATGTATTATTATCAAATATTATAAAAAAAAAGATACACATATATAATATAATTTTAGATTTATTTTAATTACGGAATTATCAAGTACTTAGAAAGATTGAATTCCTTAAGATGCAAACATTTTCTCAATTTTTTGCACTCTAAATTTTTTTTGAATCTTGAGAGATTTGACCCCTCTTAGTTCTTAATAGATCAAGGGTTAAGATGGATCTAGGTTGGTCTTAATATAAAATATTAAAAAAAACATACATATATAATACAAGCCTAGATCCATCTTAACCCTAGAACTATCAGTTATGATCCAAATTCCAAAATAGTCAATGAATAATAATCCACTTCGAGGGGGAAACCTTGATCCGTAAACGAAAGGCTTATAGCCTATCCATATCACCAACACAAAATCCTCTTCTATTCACTATAACCTTAGCTCTCATCAACTTATAGAAACTTGACTAGCCGAGCCAAAGTCTAGTAAAAAAAAATAGATCGGTTGCCCAACCCCAATTTGAGTTGACCAATTGATAAGGAAGTCGAACTCCCAAAAGTCAGGTTGAAAGTTGAGTCAAACAAAACACAAGTCGACCAAGTCAAGTCGACTAAAGTTTGGTCGACTTAGTGAACTGAATCGACCAATTGAAAGCCCAGTCGATCAGAGGGCAGATCTTGTCGACTATGATTTGTTGTCAGCCCAATAAAGAAGGGAAGAAATGAACAACAGTGAAATTGAAACATTCAAGGGCGAGTCAAGTTGATCAACAATGAAGAGAGTAACTAGGAGGGTGGATTTGACATCTAGTCGTGAAGGAACAAATTCTAAAAGTCGGTTTTGGCAACCAGTTGTTGGGAAAATTGTCTAGAGGGAGAATTTAACAAACAATGGCATGGGAAAACATATTGAAGGTTATTTCGGTGACCCACAACATACAAAGACACCCAAGGGTGATTTTGGTAATCCACGACAAAACAAAACGTTTTGGAAGTCGAGTTGGGAATTCAACAATAGAGAAAATCGTTTGGGGTGTAATTGATAGCTAACGGAATTGCAAAAACGTGTATTTTATTCATGGGTAATTAATAAATGCCCATGCAACCCCAGATTTCAGGGCATGGTCTGTATATGATTTATGGCAAAGGAAAACACTCCAACAAAGTCAAGAATGTGAGGCACGATTGACAAACAATTTGTGGACACCAACTAGCAACTAACCTGACTCTGGGAGTGAGAGAAAATCCCCAACGACTCTTAAAACGAAATTGGAAAACCCCAAGTAAATAGCAACGACTATGGAAGGATGGCCATTAATTTCCAACTTCAGAATCAATGTATGGGTAAGATTAAAGAGTTGTTAGCTTGACTTACTAACCCATGGGAAATTGCATCTAAGTAAAAATGAAATTAGATTCCAACTGGCATGGATTTCTCGTTACCGAAACAAAACACAGACCACCATTAATTTTTAGTGCACACCATTATCATTAAATTACATTGCAAACAATTTCACTCATATACAACCTAATCCACATCTAACACACACACACACACACAACTTAGAATTTACCATGGAAACCCAAACGGGAAAAGCAACATTCTTTTGGCTTCAGTCATGATCTTTATTATTCAGCAATGGGCAAGTTGCAGGCTCTCTCGTTCATCTCTATGCTCCTCCATGACATTTGGACAGCCTCTCTACATCATTCACAGCCAAAGAACCCCTCTCTCATTGTGGGGAAACATGATATAGAAGACTGAGTCAACTGAAAGGATAGTTGGAAGGCCAAGCGTCCCCAACACTTCAGCTTCTTTCCAATTTATTTCTCCTTATTTTCTTTGTTTGTTTGTCTTTTCTTCGATGTGGAAAAGGTCTCATGAATGTCTCTTTTATGTACAACCATATATTGTTTGACTTTACATATCAATTCGAATTTAGACTACATTACATACAATGGTAAACATCAATCATGATGGCATAGGGCCCTTCACACCAACAAGTTGATCTCTTCTTCATCAATATCCTTAAACATCGTCTACGTTGATCATCTTAGAGCATGTGTCGATAGCCAATAGTTCTTGCTGGATCTTATTAAGATCAAACCTCCTTTTACAATATATCCAATGCATAAGACAATATGCATGTACAAATGAATCTCCTTTATTATAAATAATAAATAAAGTGAGCATGATGTAACCTACCACTTAGCCAACCTAATCATAAGTAATAAACTAATATCAAATGAGTGTTAGGGGCTTAAGGGCCTTAACGTAGCCCCTCTCTTTTAAAAAATGTTTTAACTCAAAGCTTGTAATTGAGAGTGGTTCTTCATGAATTGCTCATTTTCCCGTGTAGCTTCTTCTAGAGGCATATTATTCCACTTGATTAGGTACTCCATAATGGTATTTTTTCAAAGAGATATAAAAGGTCCATCTATAACTTTTTCCGGTTCAAGAATTGACTTCCCTTCTTCATCTAATTCTGGAAGTTTTGTCTGCCCTCGCATAGTTTGTCCAAAAACTTTTTTTAGGTGAGATACATGAAAAACCTTATGAATGCGAGAAGAAGAAAAATCCAACGCATATGCCACTTGTTCAATCTTTTGAATAATCTTGTAGGGTCCATAAAATTTTGGAGCTAATTTCTTATTCTTCTTTTGTTTGAGAGTAGATTGTTTATATGGTTGTAGTCTAAAAAATACCCAATCACCCTCCTCAAATTGTCTTTCACTTCGATGTTGATCTACTTGTTGATTCATCTTGTTTTGTGCCATTTGAAGGTTTTCCTTAAGAATTGTCAAAGTTGCTTTAGTCTTATCCATATGTGATTCTATTTCTTGTACTTTTGATTGGTCCTGCAAAAAGTATGAGATACTAGGAGCTAGATGCCCATAAAGGGCTTCAAATGGGGACATCTTAGTAGATGTGTGATAGGGGTACTATACCACCATTCCAATAGAGGAAGCCACTTCACCCATTGAGATTGCTTGTCTGAAGAATAGCAACATAGATAACCCTCTAAACATTTGTTAACTATTTATGTTTGACCAATTGTTTGGGGATGATATGTTGAGTTCATAGCTAGTGTTGTTCCACTCATCTTCCATAATTCTTTCCAAAAAAAAAAATGAATTTTGGATCTCTGTCACTTATTATTACTTTAGGAAATTCATGAATTCTATGAGTTTCCTTCATGAACACTTCTACCACTTGATTTTTTGTATATGTACTTTGAATTCCACAAAAATGTGGATATTTTGTGAGTCTATCCATGACCACAAAAATGGCATCCATACCTTTTGATTTCGATAAACATGTAATGAAATCCATTGATATATCTTCCCATATTTGATTAGGTATGTATAAAGGATGAAATAATACTAGAGTTTTTACCGTCGCTCATTTATTTCTTTGGAAAACTTGACATTCTCTTATGAATTTTTGAATATCTTTCTTCATCCCCCACCCCCCCCAAAAAAAAACTCTTTTTTGATCCATTGATATGTTTTAAGGAACCCTGAATGTCCTGCCATCAAAAAGTCATGAGACTCCCTTAATATTTGTTGCTTCAACTTTGATTGAGGGCATACAAATATTCTACCCTTGTATTAGAGGATATCTCTCTTCCACTCCCAGTGTTCCATAGAGTTCATCCCTTCCTTTATACATTGTATTTTCGGTCTAGCACTATTGCCATTTTTCCATTCATGGCGATCTTTTTCCAACCATACAAGAATGGAAGATGTAATGGAATATAAACTTGAGGCTTCTTCTATTCTGGAAAGGGCATTTGCTACCACATTGTCCTTCCCCTTTTTGTAGATTATTTCAAAATCAAACCCTTGCATTATTTTTGTTGCTCTTCTGATGACAATCTTTGCTCCAAAAAGTACTTTAGGATATCATTGTCTGTCTTGACTTTAAAATAGCGCCCAATGAGATATTGTCACCATTTTTTTATTGCATGTAAGATTGCTACCATTTATTTTTCATATGTAGATTTCACCAAGTTTTTTCCCTTGAATTGTTTACTTTTGAAATCCAATGGTATCCCTTCTTGCATCAATATTGCTCCAATTCCTTGTCCCGATGCATCACATTCGACTATGAATGTTTTACCAAAATCAGGTGTTGCCAATACTAGTGTAGAAGACACGGCATCTTTTAAGAGAGAGAATTTCAAGGTAGCCTCTTCATTCCATGCAAATAAATTTTTCTTCAAGAGAGATGTGAGTGGGCCTGCAATGCATGCATAATTCTTAACACATTTCTGATAATACGATGTAAGACCCAAAAATCCTCTAAGACTCTTGATGTTCCTAGGAACATGCCATTTTGTAATAGCTTGGATCTTTTGAGGATCCACCTTAACCCCTTCCCTTGAAACAATATGACCCAAATACTCTAATTCTTGTTTCCCACAAGCACATTTGGATCTTTTTACATACAATTGATTTTTCTCGAGAATTTGTAGGACTTTATCCACATGTTTAATGTGGTCTTTCCATGATTTTCTATAGATAACTATATAATCAAAGAAAACCAACACAAACTTTCTAAGTTGGGGTAAAAAAAAAATGTTCGTAAGGCTTTGAAAAGTAGGAGCATTAGTCAACCCAAAATGCATGACCAAGAACTCATAACGCCCTTCATGTGTTCTAAAAGTTGTTTTCAGAATGCCTTCTTTTCTTAATTTGATCTGGTGATATCTTGATCTAAGATCTATCTTTGTAAAATAAGCCACTCTATGAAGCTCGTCAATATTTGGAATAAGAAATTTATCTTTTATGGTGATTTTATTTAGATCCCTATAATCAGGACACATTCTCTAGGAATTGTATTTTTTTTCTCACCGTCACTACTAGAGATGAAAATGAACTCCTTTTTGGTTGAATAATACTTGAATCTAGCATGTCTTGCACCATTTTCTCAATCTCCCCCTCGTGTTGATGAGGATATCTAAAAGGCGTTTTATTAGGAGTACTTCTAGGTATTAATTCAATTTGATGTTCATGATCTCTAGATGGAGGTAACCCTTTAGGAATTTCTTGGAATACCCTATGGTGCTTTTCCAAGGTGCATTTTACTTCCTCTAGAATATTCTCATCTTCCTTCTTTACTTCCATGGAATAAAGTCTAACCACAACTCCTATACCACCCTTTTTTAGGAGCTTTTCCATTATATGAGAGTGAATTACCTAAGAAAGTGCATATTTTAACCCTTTAAGTTCATATTGAATCTTTCTAATTCAAATTTCATGAATAATTCCTTATAGTTTGTAGAAATTGTACTTAATGTTCTCAACCGTTGAACCCCTGGAACAATATCTACTCCTCCAATGGGAATGGAATACCTTGGCTTTCTAAGTTATATTCTCCCATACTAAGTTTAATGTTGTGGCATTTTCCTACATAATCAATACTCCCGCCATTAGTAACCAAAACTTTAAAATTTGTCACTGGATACACAATACAATTGAGGCTCTCTGCTAATATTTTATCAATGAAGTTATGGGTACTACCTGATTCAATAATAACTACCACCTTTTGCTTCTTAATGTATCATGCAATCTTAAGGGCTTGAGGTGCTAACAAACCTGCCAATGTATGAATATATATTTCACACCTATCAATGTTGAACATAATTTCTACATCTTTTTCCCTCTCTTTTAAGTTCAATATTTCTTCCTCATCCATTTGTGTAGATGTCTCAATTTCCTCTTCATCATTATTCTCCAAGGTGAACAATTTTGTTTATTGATATCTATGCCCTTTCTAACCATTTGTTATTACAACCAAAGCATAATCTTTTTTCTCCTTTCCTCCATTTCCTTCTGTGATATTCGAGTAGGTTAAGGCAGGGTTGCCTTGTGAGCCCCAAATCAATCTTTGTTTCATGGATATGTTCTAATGGTAGAATTGTGTGTAGCAATATTCTTGGCTTGAATATGACGAGCAAATTGCATAGCCTCCATAATATTTTCAGGATGTTTTAAGAAAATCTCATGTTTAATATCTTCCTTTAATCCACCCATGTAAGCTTCCAACAAAGGTTCATCTCTTATGTTATCCACCCTTGTGGCCAACACCTGAAATTCTAAACTATAATCTTCAATATTTCCTAAGTGCTTGTTTCGTGTCAATTGACTAAAGTAGTCTTGTTCCCAAAATTTTCCATATTGTGCTTCTAAGTCTCTTGTAAATAAACTCCAAGTATAATAATAAGAATGGGGCTTCCTTTTAAGTACCCATTGATGGCATTGATAGGTTTTTGTCTCAAAGTACAAGGTTGCTAAGGAAATCCTTTGCTTATCATCCATAATATTATGCAACTCAAAGTATTGCTCTATTTGGTTCACACTTGTAAAGACTTTTGTTCCATCAAACTTCTTTAATTCAACCTTGGGAAAGTTGACACCCTTAGGAACCCATCCATAATTAACTCCACTGTTAGATTTAAATCCACTTGAAAATGATTATTACTAGAAGGTTGTTCAACATTAACACTACCTTTATTTTCATGAGTCTCTTCAATCACAATGTTGCTTAGGAATCCTCCCATCCAGGGTTTGTATGATCTTGGTCACCAAATTTTGTTCCATCTATTCCATTTTTCCATCCATCTTCTTTTCCATTGTTCCATATTTTCATCCATATTCTTTTCCATTTGTTCCCTATTTTCATCCATCTTATTTTCCACCTATTTCATCTTTTCATCCATATTTTGTATTTATCTTTGTGTGTTCACCAAATTGTTATTTTTTATTGACCTGGCACTCAATTCATTAAGTTGGTCCTCTAATTTGGATAGTTGGTTATGTATCTCTTCATTTTCTTCATGAGTCATGGATAATCTTTTTGGAGGTTTAATTAGTGACATAATTTTTGGAGCACCCTTATCCATATGGGATAACAATAATGATACTCCTCTTTTTTCTCCTTATCACCAATTTTGAATCAACAAAAACATATCTTCCAATCAAAAGTTATGCCAATTGTAAGTTATGTACCTTTAAAACCTTGATTTTGAGTTTGCTTTTCTAGTCGATCTCTGTCCTGATGTATCTCTGAACTTTCATCCTTTCCGAGTATGAAATTTTGGCCTGTAGTACTATGATATATCTTCTCTACAATGCCATAGGTATGACCAAAATTTTATGTTCCAAGTGAAAGTTATGATAACCTTCCCAAAACTTATTGATTCTTGGCTCTTTCAAGATAGTGAACTTGTATGGAATGCCACATGTCCAATATTTCAGGTCTCATTCTAAACATTTTACCTGAAATAATATGGTTTGTAATATTTCCAAAGGAATTGGTGGCACTCAATTTGGACTTACCAAGCTTCATATATGTCACTTCTACCAAGAACGCATGTTTGAGACTAGTTTTAGGACTAGTTAAATAACCCTAATTTCAACAATCTATATCTCAAAAATTAAAACAATCCAAACTTGAAATTTCTACCACAAGTACTTTGTTATGTCTCCTCAGGATCTTGAAAATTTCACAATCTAAAACTTTTTTCCGAAAAAAAATTATAGCAAAAATTCCAAGATGACTCGTTTGGAACCGATTTCAAGACTAGTCACAAACCCTAACTTCTACAGGATATATCTCATAAAGTATAATGAAAAAGTACCTTTAATTTTTACTAGGTGTACCTAGATATGTCTCCTCAGTATCCTCAAAATTTAGTTGTCCGAAACTTCCCCCAAAAAAATTATATCGAAAATTCCAAGATGTATTGATTGAAGGAGTGAAACCCCAGGATCATATGCTCCGATACCAAATGTTATTATCCAAACTCCAAAATAATCAATGAATAATAATCCAATTTGAGGGGGAAGCCTCCTTTTACAATATATCCAATGTACAAGACAAGATTTCTATACAAATGAATATTCTTTATTATAAATAGGAGATAAAGTGAGCATGATGTAACATACCACTAAGCCGACCTAATCATAACTAATAAACTAATAATAAATGAGTGTTAGGGCCTTAACACTGTGAAGCACACACAGAGATTAAATTTCTCGAGGTGCAAATATTTTCTCAATTTTTTGCAATCTAAGAAAGGTTTGAACTTTGAGAGATTTGATCTCTTCTTAACTATGAATGGATCAAGAATTAGGATGGAAATAGACTAGTCTTAATATAATAAAATTTCTTTCTTCTACATTTGAAATTAAAACTATATGATATGTTGCCTAAACTTTCCTTGCAAGTCATAGTTACATTTGCAATATTCAACTTGACAATCTCCATCTTTGATAATGGCAAGTCTTAAATCACTGTATTGCATACTCATCAACTTCCTTAAAGATATCTTCCTTGAGTCCCCAAAACTTTGTATCTTAACTCCTCTATGAGTCCTTCAAACACTTGCAAAGTTGAGGCAAACCATATTTCGAGTTGATAATAGTGTCTCCATCAATTACATGCAATTTATTTGGAGCCATGAGTTAAACACAATAGTTGCAGAGGACTTGTCCTCTACCTCATGTTGCCCACATCTCTAGAAAGCATATAAGGAATGTCATCAGTGTTCGAGAAGAAGGAAGTTTGTGGGAAATTTTGCCATGAATGTAATTGGAGGTGGAAGAGTTAGATAAATTAGGAGTTATGTTTGGATTTGATCCTATCTTTCAGGATCAAAATCAGGTTGTTTCAAGCTAATTAGAGTCTTTGTGTAATTTTGGCCAGAACCGATCCTATCTTTGTGGATTGGATCGATTTGGTCCCTCTTGTATTAAAGGTTGTATAGACACGAGTACGTATGAGTGTGTGGTGGTTGAGTGTGCAGAGTGAGAAGTGTGCAGGGATAAGAAGGAATTGAACCTTCATGTTGTATTCGTATTCCTTTAATCAATTGAATAAAAGAACAATTTTGAAATTGTGTTGTGTATTTTCGATTGGAGTCTACATGTTACAAAACTATTTTCGATTGGAGTCTTCAATCAACTAAATCTCCTTACAACAGGTTCAAAGAATAAATTTTCCCACAAATGGCCTCTAATCTCACCCAATCTCCAAACTAATATAATGCATTGTCTTCCTTTTACAAATTACATATGCCTCTCTCCTTGAGAATACAAGAAACTTTATAAATACCCTATAACAAACTTTGTGTATTACTCATTAAAATTACATAAATTTATCTATTATAAGCATTCCCATAAATGTAACTACATCTTACAAAACTATAGATTTAATTATATTGTTATTTTCACCAAGTCAAACATTTGCTTGATGTTAGATTCACTAATAAGCCTAAGTAATACAATCTAAGTGTCGTACACGATTGTTTAGATTACCAACCTCAGAGTGAATTTTTTATCATATACTAGCTTAGGCTTTAAAATTCTTTAAATTAATTAATGTTTATGCATGGAACCATTAAACACGCTCACTCCACTTACGTTGGTCTTTGAGTTACCCACTCTAGGTCTTACCATCCTAGTTGATTATGTGCCTAGAGACCAAAACATGCCTAACCATAACTTTTTTCTACACAAATTGACCCATTAAAGATCCCAAACAATTCAAAATAGACAGAAACATGTAAATCCATAGAGAATTTCATTATTTGCATTATCTCATAATCAACTCTAAAGCAAGTATTTTCTAAAAAAACTTGTTGACTTTATTGCTCAATCCAATCATGTTCCTACATTTTCTAGATTGTGTGACGGTACCACTATTTTGCATTCTTCACACTGAACCTATATTCTATAAAGAAACTTTTAATGTGTTTTCACATTCCTTAAGCATTATTTTGGAACCCCAAGAACTTGTGTGCATTCCAATAAGTTCTATGTACAAACGGTTAGTATTTGAACTTATAGAACAAGATAGTAGTGGTAGAGAATATAAACACTTAGTCAAGTGACAAACATTATACCAAAGACTCATAAGTTGTATAATGTAAGTTTATCTTTATGAAGTATTAATAAGAATTCTTTTGACCAATATGGCTATGAAGAATCACATGTGAAAATAAGTACATGTGGAAACAAGTGTTGCATGGCAGCGTAGTCCCTGCCGGGTTGAATTGGGAATAAATGCACAAGGATGGGGAAAAATTAGCGAAGGCAGATGGAAATTGCAGCGGAGACATGGCAAGCAACATGAAGCACATATGGTATCCATGCAGAAAATGACACGTGGCCTCTAGAGCCCCATTTAGTTTTTGAAAGTATATAATCCATCTTTCTATGTTCGAAATTTTCATTATTACCAGTAGTGTGACTTGCTATGTTCGAAATTTCAGTTCCTACCTTGCATGTTTTATCTCTTCAATGTATTTATGAAATTCATTCATAATGATTTCCGTATACTTCCAACTGGTTAGAGTTAAGTACAATTTTCATAGATCATTTGGCTTGTGTGTCTCTATATGTGCCATGACAAATAAAGTTATATGCATAATAGGAGAAAAAGATATGCATGAGAAAAAAATAAAACATAGAAGACACATATAAAGTTACATTCAAATTAAATAAACACAATTTCTTGACATTCAACATCGTTGAAGATAAAAATTTCTGAGTACATAAATATAAAATGAAATAAAAATAGTTTTATTTGAAATATATCAAAAAATAATATAGTTTGTTACATATTCCTGTAAATTTAAATGCATTTGTCATATAGACTGGGATTGGGGCTTCCGTGGACCATAAGAGAAATATGTACAAGAAATAGGACTATGGAAAGAAGAAGTGGGCGACGGTAGAGAGTAATACCTGAAAAAAAGAAATTGGAAGGTATCAATATTTGGCTAGATAGTTTTATTTAAGAAGGTGGAATAACTAGATTGATAAACAAAGCAGGATGTGATCAGTATAGACTTACATTGATGGTACATATCGCCCCTTTTTCTATTTGCTTGTTGATGCCTTTTTATTGTTGTTGTCGACGACTACTGGAATTGTGCCAACTGCCTGTTGTCTTTCGTCGACGACCTGCTCCATTGCCCTTTGGACCCATTATTCAATGTAGCCTCTCAAGGGGGCCACGTTGATCTCATCCCAGATTTTTATGTCAAAAAGTTTATTTTCTAATTCCCTTAGATCAATAGAAAGATTATGTAGAGCCTGATCAATTTCTTAATTTTGTACCGAATAGTCAACTAGCCATTTGCCCACGTCATCTTCACCATATTCAAGGATGCTGTAAATTTTTTATAAAGATAACCCCTTAAAAATATCAACTTGTTTATTGAAGGCTTGCTTAGTTAAGGGCAAGGAGTTGATGATTAAGTTGGGGTCTTGGACCTCATTGGTCCTTCCAGCTAAGTCTATTTCGGTCAGCTTTCTGAATAATTTTTCTTTCTTTGATATGGCTTGTTCACATGATTGGACAATGAGATGCAAGTTCTTCACTTTCTCTTTCTAGCATGCATTTAATTGAGTGATCCGGTTTTGGGAGGGGAGATATTCTTGTCTTCTTCTCGTATATGTCATGTTATTGACATGGGTGCCAAAAGGGATGACCATGTCTAAATAGAAACATTTTTCATTTTTTAAATCCGCCTGCAAATGTTTGTACAAAGCATGTGCCCTCGTTCCAAGAGAAGTCGTACTTTGTGATGTTTCCCAGGCCTCAGTAATCAGTTCCATTATTTTCTTGATATTCTTCTCCACATAGCCTCTAAACGATGCGAGGAGGCTGGAGGATCCTTTAAACTTGGTTGCAGGGGTGGCAGGCATGGCTATTGCTAAAGGACTGGTAAGCAATGGCATATAAATCAAAGCTTCCTCCAATTCCTTGACTCAGTCCTTCAGTCTGGCATTCTCAGCCTCAATGCCTCCAATGGAATCATCAAGAGCATCTCTGATTGCTTGGTGAAGTCGGGAGATTTGGGATGACCACATGTTCCCAAGGTTAATCTTTGAATGAGATTTCCCTTTCTTATTTTTTACATCTCTCTTTTCAATAATTAAATTTTTAGACTCGATGTAAAAAAAAACGCTCTGGAATACGAAGGATTCATCTTCGTAAAAAAAATTGGTCTCCGCTATTTCCATTGGGCAACTATGCTGGATCACGTCTCCGAGTTGATCAAGGTTGTGGAATACGCTATCCAAATCAATCTCAAGTTCCATGTTCTCACTCTCAATTTCGGGCTCTTTAGCCTGCCCTATAATTTTTTTTCTCTTCTTCTTCACGGGAAGCTTATGAGAACTATCAATTTTAGCGTGAGGAGGGTTGTTATCTCCTCCTCCATTTGAAGAATTCTGGGTTGCTTTCTTACTGGGGTGGGCCGTTGGAGCGATGCTCTGGGATGTCGTACTCTTGGGAGTGGTATCCGGGGATTGAACACTCTTCTCACTGGGGCCTTTTCCCTGTCACTTGTACAATTCAATGGTGCTTTGCAATGTGTCTAGGTCATCAGCATCAGAAGCAAGAGTGTTGTCGTCAGTGTGTCTGTTTTCGCTCAGGTGTCTCTGAAAAAAAGAATTGTTGAAGCCAACTGCAAGTAAATGTTCTAAAAAAATTCCATTAGGGTCGAACCCTCTTAGCCTTTCAATATATCTTAGGTTCAAGTTGTTGAAATGGGTTGCAAATTCGTCAATTTTGCTGACGTTCCTCAACACGAAGTCCCTGACTTTCCAAGGTAGAGGAATGAACTATTTTTTTCTCTTCTCGTGGAATAGATGCAACCAATAGTTGTATTGCCTTGTTATTTTTGTAACAAACATTATGTACGTAAGGTGACATGGAAGGAGAGAAAGATTTTCCTTGGAGCCAAAAATCCTTATCACACTGCAATTCTCCATTTGTTCAAGTGCCCCCTTCATGTCCAAAAACTTGGTTGCCTAGTCAGACATGCGGGGAGCATCCTTTCCTAATAATAAAACTTTGAAAACAGAGACGAAGTCATTAAAAACCTCATAAAAACAGTGGGAGGCCTTGTGCCTCCACAAGGCCTGGTACCAGAAGGTTACTGGGTCAAGTTCCAAGTTTACCTTCTTGGACAAAGACAGTTTTGGAAACAGACAACAATGTGTTATCGCGAAAACCAAGTAGGATGACATATAAAATTTATTCTCCTTTTTGAAGCTTGACAATTGGGAACAGATTTCAAGGGAAATTAACTTCCCCCAATAAAAAAATGCTTGTTCCTTGACTGTGAAATACAAAATATAAAGAACCATGCGGGAAATAGTTGATGTGGATTCCTATCCCGTTATTCTTATAAATAGCCAGGCAATTTCCCGGAATGGATTTCTAAATGAACTAATCTGCAAGTTTGTGATATCTTTAGGAATTGCCATCGGGTCTTCCAGGAACTCGGGAAAGAGGTCCAACCCATTATTATGCTTTCTTAGGAACTGCTTGGAGTCTTCTCCTCTGAACGTCAATGTTGGCTCCGACAATATTAACATCTAGCAGAAGACCCGAGGTGACAAAGAAACATGAGAGTGGTCCCACAATGGAATAATTCTTTGGCCTGAAATATATTTATCGGCGCACCAAGAGACCAACTCCTTACAGTCAAAAACTTCAGGGACACAACCTGCACGAGCAATTCCAGAGGTCTAAATTATTTCGTTCTGGGCTGAAGGGGATGAGTAGTAAGAATATGCCCTGGACCACTGGAAGTTCTGGTCCTCGCGCCCGAAGATGTTCATTGTATCTCCACATAACTGTTGTCGAGTTGGTGCCATAAGTTTATGAGAACATATGTTTTCTCCAGAGAATGCTTGAAATGAACAGTTGGAGGGGATAATATAACCCTTCACAAATGTTGGTTCAATGCATGTGAATGGTAAATCTCCTCGAGCCTTTAGCTCATTAATAACAATCTCTATGGATGCTGCATGATGAGTTGTTAGCAGTAAAACTTAGTTATTGCATACTTAGAAGTGCGAAGGTGGCGGGTACGATGAAGAGCAATTAAGGATTGGAGGTTCCGTGAACATACCAACCCGACGACGCGCGAATGACATTCCATGATGTTTGAAATTAACAATCGGAAGGGATAATACAACCCTCCACAAATATTGGTTTAATGCGTATTAATGAGAGATCTCCTCGAGCCTTTCGCTCATCAATGACAATTTTTACGGTTCTTGCATGATGAGTTGTTAGCATTAAAGCTTACTAATTGCATATTTGGAAACAAGACCTTATATATATATATATATATATATATAATTATGAAAAGCAATTGGACGGGCTTGAAAGTAGGGTTGCAAGGGATACCGAGGAGAGGTGAGCGCTTGACGGTCAAATTATATATATGTGTGTGTGTGTGTTTATAAACATTTTTTTATTATAAACAAGTGCAAAGGTGATGGGGACGGGGAAGAGCAAGTAAGGAATGGCCAAGTATGAAAACTGGTTGGATGGGCTTCAAAATAGGGTTACAGGGGATACTCGAGAGAGGTGAGTGTCCGACGGTCAAATTGTATGTTTCAGAAATTTTGACTGCAAAACGCGTAAAATAGAAGAGGGCATGATGGGGCAGTCCAACGACCAGTTTGCATATTTGCAGAATTTCAGGTGTTGTTTGCAGGTCGCAAAGCAATGGAAGGGAAATCTTGAGCTCGCCTGTCTGGGAACCCGCAATAAAAAAAGTGGCTAAGTATGGAATATGAAAATGGTCGGTCGTACTCGTTTTTAGAATTAAGGATTGGAGGTTTTGTGAATGGGCCAACCCAATGACGCGTGAACGACATTCCATAATGTTTGAAATTAACACTCGGAAGGGATAATATAACCCTCCACAAATCTTGGTTTAATGCATATTAATGGGAGATCTCCTCGAGCCTTTCGCTCATCAATGACAATTTTTACAGTTCCTGCGTAATGAGTTGTTAGTATTAAAGCTTACTAATTGCATATTTAGAAACAAGACCTTATATATATATATATATATATATATATATATATATATATATAATGTTTTTATAAACAATTTTTAATTATAAACAAGTGCGAAGGTGACGGGGACGGGGAAGAGCAAGTAAGGAATGGCCAAGTATGAAAAGCGATCTGATGGGTTTCAAAATAGGGTTACATGAGATTCTCAGGAGAGGTGAGGGCCCGACAGTCAAATTGTATGTCTCAGAAATTTTGACTGCAAAACGCGTAAAATGGAAGAGGGCATGATGGGGCAGTCCAATGGCCGGTTGGTATATTTGCGGAATTCCAGGTGCCGTTTGTAGGTCGCGGAACAATGGAAGGGAAATCTTGAGCCCGCCTGTCCGGGAACCTGCAATTGAAAAAGTGGCTAAGTATGGAATAGGGAAATGGTCGGTTAGACTCATTTTCTCTAATATATTGAAATTTCTAATAGATATCCCATGACCTGGAAAGATCTTTTCTACATGTATATTGCGGAATTTTGGGTGTTGTTTGCAGGTCGTGGAACAATGCAAGGGAAATCTTGAGCTCGCCTATCTGGGAACTCGCAAGCGAAAAATTCGGTAAGTATGGAATAGGGAAACTGTCGGTGGGATTCGTTTTCGCTAATATATTGATATTTGTAATAGATATCCCATTACCTGACATGATATTTTCTACATGTTTCTGGACAAGTTGTGTAGGGACAGTTAGTATGAATGTCTCCTCGAGCCATGGTGAGTTGTTAGCATTAAACCTCAGTTATTGCATACTTGGAAAGAAGTGTGAAGGTGGCAGGCACAAGAAACAACGATTAGGAATTGGATATTTTGTGAACCCGCCAACCTCACGATCCGTGAAAGAGATTTGAAGAAATGGCTAAGTATGGAAAGCGGACGGACGGGCTTCAAAATGGGGTGACAATAGTTCCCTAGGAGACGCGAGGACCCGACGATCAAATTGTAGGTCTCAGAACTTTTGAGTGCAAACTATGTAACACAGAAGAGGGTATGATGTGGGAGTCTGGCAGTAAATTTGTATATCGCGGAAGTCCGGGTGTTGTTTGCAGGTCACAGAATAATGGAGGTGCAATCTAGAGCCCGCCTGCCCGGGAATCCACGATTAGAAAAGTGGCTAGGTATGGAATGGGGAAGCGGTTGGTCGGAGTCGCGATATAAAAGCACGAGTGCAAATGTGAACTCGTGAGTCTGCCAACTCACGCAGTTAGACATTTCCGGAAAAACAACTAAGTAACCAGAAAGAGAAAGTAGAGGGGAAAAAGAAACGAGAATTTGGTTAAGTATAGAAGAGGGGAAAGAAGGGATAATATATTCAAATCTGTAATAGATATCCCATTTCTTGGCAAGATATTTTCTGCATATTTCTGGAGAAGTTGTATACTTATTGCATATACTTGGAAAGAAGTGTGAAGGTAGCGGGCACAAAAAACAACGATTAGGAATTGGAAATTTCCTGAACCTGCCAACCCGACGATCCGCGAAAGAGATTCCAAGAAATGGCCAAGTGTGGAAAGCGGTCGGACGGGCTTCAAAATAGGGTGACAAGGGTTTCTGAGGAGACTTGAGACCCCGACAATCAAATTGTATGTATGGGAACTTTTGAGTGCAAAATGTGTAGCACAGAAGAGGGGATGATGTGGGAGTCCGAAAATCAATTTGTATATCACAGAAGTCGGGGTGTTGTTTGCAGGTCGGGGAATAATGGAAGTGCAGCCCACCTATCCAGGAACCCGCAAGCGAAAAATTCGGTAAGTATGAAATAGGGAAACATATGGTGGGACTCGTTTTCGCTAATATATTGATATTTGTAATAGATATCCCATTACCTGGCAGGATATTTTCTGCATGTTTCTGGACAAGTTGTGTAGGGATAGTTAGTATGACCATCTCCTGGAGGCATGGTGAGTTGTTAGCATTAAAACTCAGTTATTGCGTACTTGGAAAGAAGTGCAAAGGTGGCGGGCACAGGAAACAACGATTAGGAATTGGATATTTCATGAACCCGCCAACCCGACAATCCGCGAAAAAGATTCCAAGAAATGGCCAAGTATTGAAAGCGGAGGCACGGGCTTCAAAATTGGGTGACAATAGTTCCCCAGGAGACGTGAGGACCTGAAGGTCAAATTGCAGGTCTCAAAATTTTTGAGTGCAAATTGTGTAACAAGGAAGAGGGTATGATGTGGGAGTCTGGCAATAAATTTGTATATCACGGAAGTCCGGGTGCTTTTTGCAGGTCACGGAACAATGGAAGTGCAATCTAGAGCCTGCCTGCCTGGTAATCCGCCATCGAAAAAGTGGCTAGGTATGGAATGGGAAAGCGGTCAATCAGAGCTGCGATATAAAAGCATGAGTGAAAATGTGAACCCGTGAGTCCACCAACCCGCCCAGTTAGACATTTTCGAAAAAATGACTAAGTAACCAGAAAGAGAAAGTAGAGGGGAAAAATAAACGAGAATTTAGTTAAGTATAGAAGAGGGAAAAAAAGGCCTAATATATTCAAATCTGTAATAGACATCCCATTTCTTGGAAAGATATTTTATGCATGTTTCTGGAGAAGTTGTATACTTATTGCATATACTTGGAAATAAGTGTGAAGGTGGCGAGCACAGGAAACAACGACTAGGAATTGGAAATTTCTTGAACCCGCCAACCCAACGATCCGCGAAAGAGATTCCAAGAAATGGTCAAGTGTGGAAAGCGGTTGGGTGGGCTTCAAAATAGGGTGACAAGGGTTCCCTAGGAGATGTGAGGCCCCGACGGTCAAATTGTATGTATCAGAACTTTTGATCCGGATTGTTTTCGGCACGAAATGAGAGCGGAGATATAATAAAGAAATGCACAGAGATATCACGTACATCCAGTAATATGACATAAATATATCAGAGATGCAACCATAAACATAGAGATATACAGTAATACACGATTTCTATTAATGAAAGAAATGTATAGAGACTGTAAAAATACAGAGTGAAAGACTCGCTAGAATGGTGGCAACTTATCTCTGAGAAGAGATGTGATGGCTACTCGCATTCGCAAGAAGATGATTACAATGAGG
>ML787020.1:202429-212519 GCA_009831015.1 Picea engelmannii
CATGTGGGCCCCGTTTGGGTAAGTGAGTACATCAACTTCCCGGGGTCGTAACTTTTGCATACGATCTCCGTTTTAGGCGTGTGATAGCTCGTTGGAAAGGTATCGTCGAGGAGATTCATTTTGGGGGATCAATCATGCCTTTGACTATCATTGAGAACCTCGATCTCGAAAAACCTTCATTTGGACCCTCAAAATGGCCCCGGAAGTTAAAACCTGCTAAAAATAGTAAATTGCCAAAATTGCCAGAAAACTGTTTTTAGCCATTTGGAAAAGGTGGGTGGCCACCAATATCCACCTGGATCAAATTTTGAGTGCAAAATGTGTAAGACAAAAGAGAGGATGATGTGGGAGTCCAGAAGTGAATTTGTATATCATAGAAGTTGGAGTGTTATTTGCAGGTCATAGAACAATGGAAGTGCAATTCAGAGACCGCCTGCGCGGAAACCCACAATTGAAAAAGTGGCTAGGTATGGAAAGGGGAAGCAATCGATCATAATCGTGATATAAAAGCATGAATAAAAAATTGAACTTGTGAATCCGCCAACCTGCGCAACAAGAAATTTTCGGAAAAATGACTAAGTAACTAGAAAGAGAAAGTACATGGGAAAAAGAAAGGGGAATTTGGTTAAGTATAGAAGAGGGAAAAGAAGGGGATAAAAGAGTGGGAAAATAGAAAAGAGGAGGGAAATTTTCGCAAGCGGGAATTGGTCTCAAACAAGCTCCATTATTGCAAAACCATAATTTTCTAGTCCAATATTTTATCCACTTACTCGTTTTCTATTGTGCTTGTACCATTAAAAGGGGCGTGAGAAAACGATCTGTTGAAGATTTGTTTTTATTGCAACTTGTGGGAGTAATTGTGTTCTTGATACATTCTTCAATGACTTTGACATATTATCTTAAGTATTAAACTTCTTGCATGATGGGTTGTTAGCATTAAATCTTAATAATTGCATATCTAGAAACAACAATGACGATCTTGAATTTTAATATTATGGTTGATTTCGTAGTCCCATTTGACTTCAACCACCATAGATCATTTTATTTTATTTTTTATTTGCGAAGAAGAAATTTGGTAATTTCATTAATAATGAAAAAAGTGCTCAAATAGAGGCCAGGGGATGGACAACTAATAAAATGTTTCCTTTTGGATTAAACGAATCAAGGAAGCGAAAGGGAAATAAGAAATCGTTTGCTCAACAAGGTTGAGATGAAAATGAAATTTCTAGGGCGGGGCCCCGACTGCCGCATCATGACATAGTGTTGCTATGTTCTATCTGCATTACAAATAGAATTGAATGTTGGTTTGAAACTGTTTGAAATTCATTTATGTTTCCATAGAAACCTGACGGGATCGACGCAATGCATTGTCATATAATTGCTCAATGCTCCATATTAGATCAAATTACTTGAGCCAATACAATATTCAAGAGCTATGAAACTATCGAACCATGCTAACGAGAATATGTGTTAAATCCAACAAAGAAGCAACAACCAAGATTCCAAGGAATTTTTTTTAATAGTAAATCCATAAAAAAAAAATATTGGGCAGTGTATATCTATCCATAGACATTAGACTGAGTTCTTTGCACTGAAGCATTGAACATATTTGTCATAAATACAGGTACAGGATCTACAAAAAAAAACAAAAAAAAAAACATGCATACAATTTTGTGTTGTTCCTCTAGTGGGACAACATGCAGGAGCCATCGAGATGCTCTTCAACATGCATACAAAAGTCATTACCATGATTTTTTAGGAATTCCTTGCAATCTTCTCCTCAAAAGGTCAATGTTCATTGTCGTAATCTCAATATCTTGTGGAAGACCTGAGGTGACAAAGAAGCATGAGAGTGGTTTTGTAGTGGAATAATTATTTGGCTTGAAGCAGGTGAAAAACACTCATGCTCCTGACAATGGCGACCTGGAGACATTGCAAGGCACCATTGAATTGTACAAATAACAGGGAAAAGGCCCCAGTGGGAAGAGTTTCCAATCTAGGACCACCACTGCCTAGAGAATGACATCCTGCAACATCACTCCAACGGCCCACCCCAGTAAGAAAGCAACCCAAAAATTTTCAAACGAAGGAAGACATAAGAACCCATCCTCACGGTAAAATTGATATTTCTCACAAGCTTCCCATGAGGAAGAAGACGAAAAACGTTGTAGGGCAAGTGGAAGAGCCTAAAACTGAAAGTGAGGACACACCAAAAGACCACCTCCTCACAGTCGAAGACTTTAGGGACACAGCCTGCACGAGAAATTCGAGAGGTTAAATTAATTCGTTCTAGGTGGGAGGGGACCAAGAGACCCCCTCCTTACAGGAAAAGACTTCAAGGACACAGGTTGCACGAGCAATTCCAGAGGCCCAAACTAGTTTTTTCTGGGCAGAAGGAGATGAGTAGTAGGAATATGCCTTGCACCAGTGGGATTTCTGGTCCTTATCCCCGAAGATGTTAATTGTATATTCAGAGAACAAGAGAGTGGTCCCGCAATTGAATAATCATTTGCCTTGAAATATATATCTGGGAGTATCAAGAAACCATTTCCTTACAGTGAAATACTTCTACCCAAAACAAACTAATTTGGGCCTCTAGAATTCCTACTCTCGAGCTGCAAAGCAACTATTGCATTCAACATCGATTTCTTTTCTGAAACCCCTTCCTTTGTTCTTGACAGGGCCGCCATCGTCGATCCGGGAAGTGCCCCCTATTATGGTTTATTTCAATTTGGGCGCAGGAGTGGGAACAACGTCTGCATTTCCATCATCCATCATCATATCATTGTCCATCAGATCATCTTCTTCCAATTCAAAATCGACCGCATCACCCTCTACGCTAGCCATCAACACAGGTGAGTGGGTTGTCTAAGCAGACAGGGTTGCCTTGGAATTCTTTGGATTGAAATATATCTCTTGGTGCACCAAGGGACCATCTCCTTTTTTGCTTCTGAGTGGAGGGAGATGAGTAGTAAGAATATGCCCTGGAGCACTGGAACTTCTGGTCATCATGCCCGAAGGTGTTTACTGTATCTGGACAAAACTGTTGTTGAACTGTTGCCATAGGTTAACAAGAATGTTTGTTTGCTCCAGATGATGTTTGAAATGAACATTTGGAAGGGATAATATAACCCTCTGTAAATCTTGGTTTAATGTGTATCAATGGGAGATCTCCTCGAACCTTTTGTTGATTAATGACAATCTCTACGGTTCGTACGTAATGAGTTGTTACTATTAAAGATTACTCATTGCATATTTATAAAAAAGTGTAAAGGTGGCGGTGACGACGAAGAGCGATTAAGGATTAGAGATTTCTTGAAGCCACCAATCGGACGACGTGAGAAAGATATTGCATGATGCTTGAAATGAACACTTGGAAAGGATAACACAACCCTCCATAAATCTTGGTTTAATTCGTATTAATGAAAAATCTGCTCCAACCTTTCAAACATTAATGACAATCTTAATGGTTCCTGCATGATGAGCTATTGACATTAAAGATTAATAATTGCATATCTAAAAAGAAGTGCGAAGGTGGCGGGGATGGCGAAGAGTGATTAAGCATTGCAGATTTCGTCGACCCGCCAACCCGCAAAAGAGATTCGAAGAAATGGCCAAGTATGGAAAGCGGTTGGTCAGGCTTCAAAATAAGGTCACAAGTTATACTCATGAGACGTGAGGGGACGATGGTCAAATTGTATGTCTCTTAAATTTTGACTGCAAAATGTGTAACATGGAACATGGCACAATGACGGATTTCGGCGGTCATTTTGTATATCGCGAAATTTTGGGTGTTGTTTGTAGGTCGCAGAATAATGGAAGCGCAATGTTGAGCAAGCTTGGCTAGGAACCAACGATGGAAATAGTGGCTAAGTATGAAATGGGGAAGCGATTGGTCGGAATCATGATATAAAAGCATGAGACATACTTGGAACATGGCATATTGACGGGATTGAAAATAGGGCCACAAGTTCTACTCAGGGGACGTGAGGGCCCGATGGTCAAATTGTATGTATCCCAACTTTTGATTGCAAAATGTGTAACACAAAATAGGGGACAATGAAGGACTTCGACGACTAATTTGTATATTGTGGAACTTCGGTTGTTGTATATAAAAGCATGAGACATTCGAAAAAATGTCTAAGTAACCAAAAAGGGAAAGTAAAGGAGAAAAATAAAGGGGAATTTGGTTGTCAATTTGTATATCGGGGAAGTCTGGGTATTGTTTGCAGGCGACGGAACAATGGAAATGCAATGTTGAGCCCGCCTACCCAGGAACCCGCAATCCAAAAAGTTTGTTGAATATGGAACGGGGAAGCGGTTGGTCGGACTCGTGATATAAAAGTATCAATGGAAATCTGAACACGTGAATCCGCTAACTCGCGCACCTAGACATTTTTCGAAAAATGACTAAGTAACCAGAAAGGGAAAGCAGAGGGAAAAAAGAAAGGGGATGGAAATTTTCGGAAGCGGGAATTGGTGTAAGAAATCCCCATTGATGGTCTTAACAATAACTATGAAGTGCATTAAACAGGTGAACATGCTCTTCAATCAAGGAATAGATAAAGAGAGCCATGCTTATAGTTTCCAGGATGTGTTTGCACAAGAGAAGCATCGAAAAGCCACATGAAAATCAATTTTGGGATGTTTAAGTAAAATTATTGTACTGTCAACTTCACCATAAGTATAACAACGACGAATTTGAATTTTAAGACAAATTTTAATTTTAATTTTCTGTGGTTGATATGATAGTTCCATTGGACTTCACATAGTATATATCCTTTTATTTCAAAATATTCATGAAGATGAATTTTGGTAAGTTTGTCAATCAAGTAAAAGTGCTAAAACGAGCTGCATAGTACATTTGCGTTAGAGAGATTATATTAAAAGGCAAAGCAGGTCTTGTATATTCTTTAAGATCATAGAAAAACCGCCAAGATCATGAATGTATCATTAATTTTCCAGAACGAAGCATGCAACCAAGAGCCAAGTAAACACCAAATGTATTGAAAGTTGAGGCACAAGGCAACGCATGAACATAGAAGGCACCAAGTGAGATCCCACAAGGGTCCATAGAGAAGTATGCATCGACCTATGCATAAAACAATTTGATATAAAAAAAAAACACACGTGGCATTGATTTTCTCTTACATGTGGTATATGTTCCCATGAGAAAATAACCGGGCCTATGAGATATGAACAAAAGTCTGTCAAACATAAGACAACACAAAACCAACAAAGATTCGACATTGTATCCTAGCTATAACCAAATCCCCAAATGGGGAACAAGAAACTTGTCGATTACTATTTTACCATGAAGCAAGATCACCATGGACATTTGATTCTGATAGTGCCATGTCCAATCACTACCAGTTTTAACAATGCCAATTTCCAATATTATTGGAAATGCCTGATAGTTCCGTTCAGAGGAGCAAGCCATTTCAACGATTCAAAGGATGGGCCTGATTTATTCACAGTTGGATACTTTGTATGGGGTTTGTCCTCATGCTTCCCATTTTTGGAATGAACAATCTATGCGCTTCTTGTTCAATTTACCATGGCACTGCAAAATTATATTCATATCCTCATTAGGTGGCATGGACAGATACACATGAGATTTTTTCGTTTCCTGCCAACGCTTGATATGATTTTTTATTTTTTTCTTCTTCAGTCAATATGCAGTATTGCATTGTCCTCATTTAAGGTAAATTTGCTATGGACCCGAAAGTTGCACAACATGTAGACACTGCTTGCCTTTTTCTGTAGGTATACTTCATATGACAATTTTGCTAACCTAGAAAGCATATCTTGTAACAGAGGCTGTCTAATTGTACAATGCACGATTGTGTTGTCCACGGTTCAAATGGCAACATTGAAGCAATGTATATATATGTAAGGGCATTTTTTACTGCATCGTAGACAATCAATTGTACCATCATTTATGAAAGTAGAGGACGAAGCATGAGAGTTGCATTTGGCACATACAGGCTCGAAGGGGGGTTGAGTATGCATTTGCTACAACCAAAACACCCTCAACCTGGGCACCTAAGCATAACAGTTAATATATTGAACAATATAATATACAACTGCACAAAAAAAAAAAAAGCTGCAGAAAATTGGTGAAGGCAATTTGTATGAGCAAAGTGAGGATGAAATTGTAGATGTATACGCACAACAATTGTCGAGCTGGTTGGTTTCTTGAGATCCTGTACTATGTCTGTTCGCAATTCTGTTACAAATGTTTCTTGGGTTGTGCGAATTATCATTTCTTTAACATCTCTTTTCTTTGTTATATTTTTGAAGGGCAGAAGTGGAAATTTCTCTTTATGCAATTATTGTTCCATTGGGGAAAACAAATTTGAATAGGTGTCGAACAATTGCAGTTGCAACATGGAACAGTGCAATAGTTGTGTAACATAACTGAGATACATGGACATGTGAAAGTAAATGAAAAAACTGGATATGGAGAACGGTACCATTGCCTTGTCATTGTCTGACTCTCCATCTTTTATATGGGGAATGTGTTGCGAGCCAAGTTTTCTCGTAAGTGTGACAACTGCACCAATGGTTCTGATTGGGTAAGTGTCATTGCTCTGTGCAAGTTGGTTGATTGTTGTGTTCGGTACGAAATGATATTCTGAACAAATCGCAAGATTTTTTTCCACAATACTTGTTTCGTTGAGCAATATAATCCGATCACAATCACCACGATCATATATTGTTTTGGGAAATATATTAAAATTTGTAATGAATATCTCATTACCCGGCAATATCTTTTCTGCATGTTTCTGGACAAGTTGTGTAGGAATAGTTAGTGTGACTGTCATCGGGGCTTCGTTGTCTGTCATGTCAGCACGCATAATGGTTCTAGTTTTGTTTGCCTTGTCCAAGTAGGTGTTATAGGCGACCATTATGTCCCTGACGAACACTTGTCCAGTTCGACGGTTGTTCAAGCCCTCTATTGATAGTATTTTGGGTGTTATAAGTTTAGACCTTGTGACATTTTTTGAATAGGAAAAGTAATATGAATGGTAGTCTGCATTATCTTTTTGTTTTCTTTTTTCCTGGCATAAATGTACAAGTAGACGCACAACTTGGATGAAGTATGGATGCCATAGTTTTGCAACCAGACCTCTTAGTTTGCAGAACTTGCGTTATGTTTGGCGTCTCACTTGCGCTCGTTGATACTTCTTGTGAACTGCAAAATATGTTGCAGATGACATCAACATATTTATCATGGCATAGATGAATAAATAGCTCAGGATATTTGTTTGGTAAACATACGAGGAACACAATGTATGAATCTTTACCTTTGGCCTTGTCGGTTTGTTGATGTTTGCGATGATTGACTGCTCATGGCCATGTCACTAGTCCAACTTTTTCTGATGCAAACATGTGTAGATGAACATCAGAAGGACTAAATAAGCATATGCATTGTATATTGTCCATAATTGTTTTGAATGTCACATACAGGGTCAAAGGAGATGGAATACGAAATAGGGTGTCAAAGGATACTTAGGAAACGTGAGGACCCGATGGTCAAATTGTATGCCTCAGATTTTTTGATTGCAAAAATGTGTAACAGGGAATAGGGCATGATGGGGGGGGGGGGGGGTGTACGGAGACCAATCTATATATCGTGGAACCTCCGAAGCTAGAGGAGCAATCTTGAACCCGCTAGCCCGGGAACCCGCGATCGAAAAAGTGGCTAAGTATGGAATGAGGAAACCGTCGGTCGGAGTCGTGATATAGAAGCATGAGTATAAATGTGAACTCGTGAGTCCGCCGACCCATGCACCTAGGCATTTTCGAAAATATGACTAAGAAAAGCAACCAGAAAGTGAAAGTAGAGGAGAAAAACAAAGGTGAATTCGGTTCAGTAAAGAAGACAAAAAAAAAAGGGATGATAGAAAGTGGGAAAATAGAAATGGGGAGGACAATGTTTGGAAGCGGGAAATCTCAACAAAGGCCCATTGTTGCCAAATCATCGTTTTCTAGTCCAATATTATATGCACCCACCTATTTTGTGTGTTTGATTTACTATCACAGTTGGTATACCTTTTCGAAGATTGTACTTCAACCCTCTCTGTTGTGGCATATAAGAATTCATCTTCCTGTCCAACTAATCTATTTCTTTTAATGTAGCAACGCCAAAAATACAGTGGACATGAAGGGAAGTTAGCATGTAGAAAGACATGTAAAAAAAATAAAATACAGTTCTATTTATTTCAATGTAGCAACAAAGAGAATACAATTCACATGAGGATAAGTTACTATGTAGAAAGATACGTAGTATCTACATACAGTAAATTAGGTGCAAAGCAGCAGAACAAATATACAGACAATACATGAAATACATGAAATACTAAACAATGGAATATGAAATAAGAGTAGAAGCATGCACCTTTGTATCTCCTCTTCTACATTTGTGGCAAAGAGTACATCGTCTTCTCCAGTTATTCCGTTTGTTTAAATGTAGCAATGCAGACAAATACAATGGACATGAAGGTAAGTTGGTATGCAGGAAGCCATATAAAAAAATAAACAGAGTTCGATTTATTTCAATGCAACTGTTACTGGATATATCGGTAAATGCAGACACAAACTGATCTCCCTAGATACACCTAGATCTAGAACAAAACAAGACAAGACATGGCGCTTTCCCTAAGCTCTAATCATTGACTCTACCATCAAAGAAAGGATGAGTAATATACCTTTGAATATCGCTTCCTTATGACTTTGTTGTCCCCACTTTGCTCCGGTGCTCTTGTGCTATTGATCCTGCAATGAAACACAAACCAACCAAAGTGAAATCAATAATAGTATATTCAATGAAGACTTATACATGTGATCAAGGAATCATGTAATAAAATGAGAATGATTTTATGGGAAAGAAACATGCCACTGTATTATATTAAGAGAAAGTGGAAGATACAACCAAACAACCTTGATGTCACTAAGTTCCATTTCGGTGACCCTTTGCTCCAACACACACTTGCTCCAAGCCCGCATGAAGATGATCCACAATAACTTGATGGACTGAAATGAAGCCCTCAAGCATTTGAAGTAGAGTTCCTCACATAATTGACAGCCTATTCAACCTTAATTCATTCCTTACTTGCTTTTGCTTGCTTAATGCTTAACCTTTTCCATGAGAAATCCATCATTATATAGGGGAAGGAGAGATGGTTAAAGAGATTAGGATGATCCCACCAAATCAAAGAAGCCAGTAGGATCCCAACCATACAGATGCCACCTCGAATTCTAGAAGATTCCCTTCTAGAACCTTCGTGAACTTCGTCCATTTTCTTATTTTTAAAATGTTGATGCACCCTGCCTCTAGAGTAGCATGCAGAAACTCCGCAAGCCAGGTTTAGAGCAGCCTACAGAAATCAACAATTTCCACACTGTGTAATACTCCTAGCCTGTGACGACTTTCTAAAAACAAGCTTTGTAGAAATTCATAAACATTCCATCGCAACCTGAATCTATGTGTCAATACAAATCATAAACATTCCATCGCAACCTGAATCGAAACAAGAGATTCAAGGTCTTCAATCCCGTCGTCCGTAAGTACGAATCTAGCCATGCGATTACAAGTGCTGAAGTCGAACATGGTAGAGACCACTTGATTACCGGTCATTAATGAATACCATTAACAAGTGAGAGGGAAATCACTATTAATGTCAATGACTCCCAAGGTACCTTAGTACTGTTGGTCACTATAATTGCTTAATTAATTTCAAACAACCAAGTGAAACATAAATTATCAACCCAGGGAAGTCTTTTGTTTCAAAGATAGCTGCGCACTATATATGCTCAATTCCAAAAGCACTTAGTGTTGTAGTAAAGAAATCATTCTATCTAACTTGCTGAAATGAACTGAAGTTCTGAATTGTATCACAGGAAAGAGATCTCCCTATTGCAATTCTTTATAGTTCAAATTTAGAATCCTGGATTACATTTTAAAATAACATTGCAATGGGTAAGAACAACTATCTTGTAATCAGAGAACAAGACCCTTACTCTCAAACAGAGACTCAGTACTAACACTCTTTCATGAAAGCAATAATGCAGAAAACAATAAGCT
>ML787020.1:250527-287097 GCA_009831015.1 Picea engelmannii
CCCCCCACCCTGCACGTGCTACCCCAAATATTGGTTGTAGTTGAAATGGTTAGTGCACGATCTTAAGGATGATAAGAGGGTGGCCTTTGATCCACTTATGTGTGTGTGGGGAGAACAATGCAAACCTTGCATGTTTGACCACTAGCTATATGCCCCCCCCCAACACACACACGACAACTTGAAGGGATATGTGCCCTTTGTGGGAATTCAACCTTGGTCATTGGTGAAAAAATTCATCCCTCACGAGGGGATCCAACCCCTTCGGGCTTAAAATAGCCATAATTGAAACAATCAATGTTTGTTTTTAAGGATGATAAGAGGGTGAGTTTTTTATCCACTTATGTGTGCATTGGGAGTGCAATGCACACCTCTCATGTTCGATTGCTCGCATGGAAACCTCACATGTTAGATGCCCTCACAAGAATTGAACCTTAGTCAAAGGTGAAAAACTTCTCATTCCTCATTTTTGGATCCAAACCCTTTGGACTTTGGAGACCAAATGTTGTGTATAACATGGGGGTCAAATTTCAAACCATTCCAACAAGTTTCATTTTTGGTCAATTTAGGGGTTCGAAGCTTTTTGGAATATTATAGAAGTTTCTATGATTGGCCCCAATTGATATTTGTGCTCTTCTTGATAGTTTGACCATGTTGATTTGTCCTCAATTCACTTTACTTCTATTACTAGACATGATATTTTATCATGGAGGTGAGTGCACCACTTCTATAAGATTTCTAGTGTTATTCTTGGACAACAATGGACTCCAAGTGGCATTGCTACTTCTAGTTATGCGTATCTATTTGAGGGAAACTTCTATACAAACCCTAGTTCAACCTATTGGTTTGTTAGCATGGCAAGTTAAGTCTTATTTCTAGCTTGGATAAATGTGACCTAGTCGAAGAGGCCTTTTATGTTGACTTTTCCATCATCCACATGTTTTATATCTCTCTAGGGAGAGTGCTCTAGTTAAGAGTTATGTTTTATGATTCACTTTATTTGTTTTCCATTAGGAATCTAAGTAAAGCAAGTGGTGGATATTCTTTCTTCAAACTTGCTATATTTCGGGTATTCAACAATACACTTGGAGACTTTTGGAGTGTTAGAACTTCATCCATTCACTCGTGTATGTTCTACTCTCAGCAAGGAGGGAGACACCGACTTTGGAGTTCTATTCATGACACTTGCCTACTTATTTTTGGTGTACATCTCCTCTATCTCATGTGCCTTATTTTAGGTTTCTTTAATTGGGATTTCAATTATTTTTATCTATTCTATTTAGAGAAATATTATATGTACACTCCTAGGCTCAATGCATTAGCATTGGAAACGTAGTGAGGATTCATCATTGTTTATTTTACATATAAACTAAGTCCTTTCATATTGATGTAATTGAGTGAATTGGTGAGTGAGTGTTGGAGTTCACTTTCATAGAGTTCATGTGACCTTGCCCTAGAATTTGTTGTAAGAAAAGTGTCGAGGATGGATAATTTGTCCCCTTTAGTGCTTTCAATATGGAACCATTGTATTCAAACTTTGTAGTAGCAACTCTAGAAATAAGGTAACACTCTATTGGCAACAAGTCCTGGTTTATGAGTTTGATTCACTAGTGTGAAAATTTTGAGTTGTTTGGCCTTGGGTATCTCATTTGCCCAATAAACTTCATTCTTTTTCTTTGACCCCATACTCAATGGATTTGAGACACTAATCACACACAAGTTTGAGAGGAAGTTTATTGTTGTTTTCTCAGTTTTATATGCAATTTTGTGCTTTTATAAGTGTAGTTTTCAGGGATTTAAAAAAAATGGCATGGAAGTCAAGTAGATGGTAAAACTAAGTGTTGATTTGATTTTTAGTTTTTTATCCCGTCAAATTTTTAACAAAATCAGTTTGAAGTTATAAATTATAAAATATAATTTACAAATTTGAAGTGTCTTGTGTGGTGTAAAGACAGATTTTCTCACTTCAAATTACATAGGGATTCCCCCTTGAGGTAGCGAGCACTAGCCCAAATTAACCCCCTTGAGTTAGTAAGCACTAGCCCAAATTAACTTTGGAACTTTTCCAATCTCATGCATTAACATTTGGCCGTGTTGTTGATGATTGAGACAAGTTCCTGAGCTTTCTAGCATTAGACTACATGTCATTGGTGGAATCATATTATTTTTATTGAAAATTTTGGTTATCCACCCAATGACCCCACATAAGGGACTCCGTTGAGAGAGTTATCCTAGGAAGAAATTTTTAATTATTCATATATTAGCTTTTCATCATCCTTTCATATTGTTCCTATGACACGTACTACAAAAGAGACTATGTTTTGTCTCATGAATGAAAATATGAATATGTTGTGAATCAACTTTGTGATCTTAGTGATCGTCTTGATGTTATACACTGGAACCAATGAATAAGTAATGAATAATGTGTTTGAGAATTATGAGAGTGATGAAGAAGATATATAATAGTATGAATATTTACAGGGGTTGAAGATGAAGATGTTCTAGAGAAGGGTTGGATTTGGATATTGATTTATTGAGCCTTTGCAACATGGATTTGAGATTTAAGGAGGAGGTCTAATAGTTTTTCCATAAAGACATAAGACAATGAGAGGGTATTGCATCTTCCTACATTTTTGCTTACTCAATAGGAACTTCATGAGGCTCTCGTAAGTGATGACGATGTGTCTAAGGAACTTTATGAGGCTCTTGTAAGTGATGGTGATGTGTCTTCTTATGATTGCACATTTAAAGATGTTAAGGATTATATTATACTTTCTTCTTTTCATGTTGTTGAATATGAATCAATTGATAATGCTTCTAAAGATGAGGTTCTAATAGCTTTGATAATCAATATTGCATATATCTCTGATTTTTCTAGATATTTACAAGTTTTTCAAGGATAGATGTTTCTGATATTCTTTTAGTTTTACAGATCCAATTTTATGCTTGTTGATATTTTTCGATATTTTTCCCAATATTTCCAATAAGTTTATTTTTGGAACCTCGACGACATATTCCTTGAAATGATATTTGTGACATCACCGAGAATCCATGATTTTTTTCCTTCCTTTCTTTGCATCATTCATGATGGGGTAGAAGTGGATTGTAAGAGGGGCTCTAATTCTCATGTTTTTTATGATTTATATCTTGACAATCCCATTTATGACATTGATCACGAGGAAGATGAGATAAATCTACAGCTTGAATTTTCTAGTGGTCACTACAAATTTGAGCAGAAAGGACATCCTTGCTTGTTGATTTTTTGGGACATGAGATTGAGTAGTAATTTGTCACTATTTATTTAGTCGTGTTGTTGGTTTTTCTTAACAACAAGAAGTGTACATTGATTTGCAACAAGAAGAACGATCCTTGATTGTTGTTTTTTCTAGATAGGGCAAATAATATGTTGATTTTGTTCCCTTGCTTGTTGTTGTTGATTAAGGTTGTAATCTAATCTAGGTCAATGGATTAGGGATGTTTGGATGCCATGAAATCATGTATATTGTATTGTAAATGGTGAAGTTAATATGATAAAAGTTAGAGGTGCGGCTCTAAACATTTGTTGGTTTTCTCGGTTAAAGGTTTCCAGGGTAAATTTATGAGTACTATGTGTGAATGTCATTGTTTTCTTTTTGTTTTGTAAAGAATCTATATGTGCATTGCTATATTGTAAAGGTTTAAAACCTATGCAATTCATATACAATATATTAAAATCAATAGATTATTTTAAAATAACCCAAACAAAGTAAAGATGATAATCAATAAGCAACTAGATATTTCAAATCAAATCTAAAACATCGACCTTTTAAAACTACAACAAGATTTGAAATGAAGAATATTAGAGATGCTAAGAAAGCTTCACAAGACTTAAATTGTTACATAACATTGGAAAACGAGGCAATGAAAGACTTGGACAAAGTAAAAATTTGAATACTTCGATTATGTTGTTTTTTTAAGGTTCCACCCTTGACCAATTAGTTATTAGTTGGGTGTTGAATTTTTTTATTTTACACATGTTCTCATCATTTTCATTATTATTTTTAATAATAATTATCAATTTTAATTTTGGTTATTATGAAGTCAACTAAATTATCACAACTTATATTACCTTATCTTTTTTATAAATTTGATAAGTATCCATAGATTAACTAATTCTTAGTTTTAAACTCACACTTACTTAAGGTTACTTAAGGTTAGTAAGTGTTTCATATGCATTTTGAACCACTTCCTAGGAGGCTTTGGGGTGTTCAATTGCTTGCTAGGCATTTAGGATTTCATAATTAAAAAAAATTAAAACACCTTCACCATTCCCAACGAGGAAGTACGTGCTCTAACCTTTCTAAGATTCACCATCTTGTAAATACACAACTTATTGGTTATAACCCTTCTTTTTCATTGTACAATGTATTGTTCCAATAAGATTTGGTAAGATAGGCAAGGGCTTTGCAACCTGCACATTCATCAAGGACAATTACACTATTGAATAACAATTCATCAAGGACAATTACACTATTGAATAACACTACTTTAACATGATCATAATTGAAATTGTTTTTTTAACAGAAACTAGTAAATTTATATTATAAAGAGTCGCAACTAAGTTGAATAACAAGGAAGTACAAAAAGATAGATGTCGTGGAATAAGATAGGCAATGCATGCAGACAATGTATGTCAGAAACAAAACATTCTAGATCATATTTTTTTGTAGCTTTCAAAAAATTCCTACTAGTGTATATCTTAAAAAAACACCTAATATAAGTATTGATTTACATAACATAAAAATTCATGAAATACATGTTATGGAAGACATGTTTGTTGATGGCTTCATCTTGTCCAATATTGGTAGGATTGGATTCTTGATTTCCCATGTCTATATTGTACTCCATCATTTGATGCACTATGTCTTCTTCCTTGAGTTCTTCTTGAGTTGATTTGAGTAGCATTCTATAATTAGAGGCAGTTGGGTGTGAGCATTTACTGAGATTGTAGACCATGTTCCTCAGCATGGAGCACTTTAATTCCAACACTTGGATTTGTTTCTTTTGTTGAACCAAAATATCCATGACCAAAGCATTTTGAGAAATACACTAATGTTCATTCTCATGAACTTTAGTGGTTATTGAGAAAATTGATGTTATATTGTTATTAATAAATTCCTTATGTCCATGGAGCACTTTGTGAAAGTTCACGGGCTTCCTTGTACTCCATCTTCAGAAGTTGTTTCCTAATTAGGGAGGAATTATAAGGAACCCAAAGATGTGATTCCTAGAGAACAACTCTTATATTCACTTAAGAATGTCACTACATACCCTCTCAAACTATCAACTCATAAGGGTTATACCAAGGGGGGCAAAGTAGGGTGGAAAAAGGATAGTCTAAGAATTCCAACACCCATATGACAAAAAAGGCCACCAAACAACCCAGATGGAACCTGAGGTCACAAGCACCTAGAACCCAGGCACCACAAAAACAACAGAACTCCATAATAAATCATTGGCATGACACCACAAAAAAACCGAAACTCTTTGCACTCAATAAAAAAAATCCAAAGCACATGCCAAAGATAATGAGAAATTATTACTTGAAAGGAAAGCAAGTCCAGGGTTGACCACCACCAAGCTTTGTCACTGAAACCACCTACAAATTAATCCCTTATCCCACTTGAGTCCTAAGATATCATGCCAAAGGTTTCAAATTTTCGATCGAGATCTATGGCTAAGATGTGTGAGGCTGGTGGAGAAGTCCCTTCACATCGTGTCCCCTTAATTGATATCACATGATGTTGAAAATGCCTTGACATGTGTTGGTTGTTAAAGTCACAATGTGCCTTCATGTTTAATTAAACACAAATGAACTTAGGGGATGGTATGAACATATAGACCCCCAACTCCCTAAGGACCCCTTCATTTAAATTCGTTGCTTCATTTACAAGACCGTTTACTTGTCAATTGAGGGCCCCCAAGACCTGGTAGAAGGTAACCTTATGAAATCTATGAGTCTCCTTTTGAATTCTCACTATGAGTGATGTTAGTTTGTTGTCAGAGGGAGTCTTCTTTGAATTCATTAAATTGATAATTATACTCAAGTTGCCAATGACAATCAGTGCCCTCACTATGTTTTCATTTACCGATATTAGACCCTGAAGAAGAGAAACACCTTAGCTTGATTATTTGTGGATGTCCCTAAACCCCATGCATAAGTCAATTCTTGATTTTCCCCGAGATCAAGGATAATCACCCCCGGTCTTGCAACCCCTATCATAATTGGAATTTTTAACAATTCATACCTCTTAGCAGTATTGCTTACAAACCTTCTAAGGTTACCTATTACATGTATCAACAATGCTTATACAATAATGTTCAACTTGTATATGTGTAGGTTAAATGTGCATAAGTTGATTGAATCCATACACAAACATGTAAAATACAAATCACAACATATCATAACTTATTCATATATTTAAGATCAGTGTATTAATCTATACACATCTTTTTTTCAAATAAAAACTTTGTGGAGAAATCCAAGAGATTACATATTGAGGTTTAGGACATTACTATCTTATTTAATTATTTTAAAATCAATTGGTTAACTCAATGTTGAGCCCTCAACAACCCCCCTTTATTTTTGACAAAAAGTAAAGGGTCCCCATTTGAATTTTATAAAACATTGTTTTCATCTACATTTGATTTTGTCTTTCTTGATTTGAAACGTTGATTTGATGGTTTCCTTTCTCAGGTGTTTGGTTTTCCATGCTTCTTATTGTTGATTCTTTTGGTTTATCTTTTGTGAGATGACGATTTGGTGATATAATATTGTTGAAACAAAATCATTAAAGCAATTTCATCCATACATCCATCCTAATGATTATGATTTCGATGATGTGATTGTTGCACCACATAAACCCTTGTTTCATCACATTTTCCTGACATAAGTAATGATTGCACCATTTGAGTCTCTTCGCTCTCTGGTTATTCAATGTTGTTCGTATGCTCATTTGAACTTATTCAAGGTGATCCCATGCCTCGATTTGCATAAATTGGATTATCATGATGATTAGGCAGTTTCACGAAAGTTCAGTTTTCTATCCATTAATGAGTTAATTAAGCATTTTGGCGGATCGAAATAATTTAACTAAAAATCAAATTTTAAGATGGTTGTTCTGCACGTAAGAGGATTATATGTCAAAGAATGAAAGTGAGAAGACAATTTTGGGATTTGCATGATGTATTATTTTTATGAGCCTCGAACTTTCGTTTAAAAATCATGCATTTTTATAATTTTATATTCTTTGGCGAAATAAAATAAACTCAATTAGGGTTTTCCCATATGCATTCATTTTGCACCTTAAAATAATGATTATTAAAGAATGGAAACAAGCTCATAATTCTCAATATGAGAAAAACATCAACTTTTACAAAGCTTTTACTTTGGTTAAAAAAATATTTTTGCAATGGTTTTTTTTTTCCTCAAAAAAAAGCGTAATTTTATTTCTTATAAGAGACAAGATTACATTTTGTAGGTGCTTCTAAAGCACAACACACCAAAAGTGTGTGTAATGACAGTGAAAAAAAAAGACCACATATCATCACATATATGGTCATAGAAAGTATTTGGCTTTTGTGAGCCCACATTGTCTTGTCTACCAATGAAACTATATAAATCTCACCGAGAACAAGGTGAAAAAATACTATCAACAAAAAAAGACCCCCTTTATATACAGAGATATCTAAAAATCAGATCAATTGTGATTTCTAGGCACCCTCTGTTGGTGCCCAAATTCTGTTAAAAATGTCCTATTTTTGCATTGTTTTGCTTGTAAACGAATTTAATTATTCATCTTCTAAAATCATGATGTTTTGGTTTTGACGTCTACAAATTCATTTCTATCTATCATCTATCAAAATGTTTACCTAAACAATCTTGCTTAAGGTTAAGTGTGATGAGTTTTTCTTATTCATGCATGTTCTCAAAATTCAAAATAATAACATTTTTTATGACAAGGTCAACAAACATTACTCATCAACTTTAAATCCCTTTGTTATATCTTATTGGAATAATTTTCTTCATCAAAACTCTCTTCCTTCTTTCCATTTCCTTCCTACATTAACCACCACATTGTTCATTATTTCCATTTCCTTCCTACATTAACGACACTCTATTCCTTATTTCTATTTCCTTCCTACATTAACCACATTGTTCATTATTTCTATTTCCTTCCTACATTAACAACCCTCTCTTCCTTATTTCCATTTCCTTCCTATATTAACCACATTGTCCATTATTTCCATTTCCTTCCTACATTAACAACGTTCTACATCTTATGAAAATCAAAAAAAGCAAATTCATTAAAGGTTTTATTTTATTATACCTTTTATATATATTCACTAAGCATGTTGGATTACCTGCAAAACAAAACACAAAATTTATAAATAATATAATAATATAAAATGTGTATAAATAAATAAAAGAGTATATATTTTACTTTAAATAATCTTTCTTATCCCTAGACTTTTCTAATTCTTTTAAATTTATTCTTAATCAACCACGTTTTTCTTTTTTATGTGATCTTCTATTTTCTTCTTGTTACTTGGAATACACTCATTCAAACTGCCATTTTTTACCACGTTTTATTTTTGAAAGGATTACATGGATTCAAAATCAATGGTTGGTAATATCACGTCAAGGAATTGAGGAATTTTGTACGTGAAAGAGGAATGGAGTTAGGGTTTACACCACTAAACTACCATCAAAGTTAGGGTTTTATTAAAAGAAAATCACGAACCTAAAGGAGGTTGCAGCCAACTTTGACATAATGATGAAAACACGTGTACATGGTTTCGAATTCTTTACTCAAACCCTATCTTTTTATTGTGAATTTTCTTGTTTATTTTCTTTTTCTTTTTATTTATATAAAAAGTTGTTTTTTTTTATTTTTTTTGGCTTTTGGTGTGTAGGCAGAGGCGTGGTAAATAGTTATGAAAATTGATTGGGGTTTTTTTTTTTTTCCACGTGAAAAATACTCTTTATATTCAAAAGGATATAAAAATTTATAAAGACCGTTCACACGGCAAGCAACTCTCCTAGGAAGAAATGCTTAAAGCTTGGATCTTTCATGACTGTCAAGACTTTCAACTCAAATTCTCATCTGTGATCGGCTTCCGTTCAAAGGTTTTCAGACTCAAACTGTAAATGATGAGTCAAAGCTTAATCTTGTTGGCTGGCCCTTCATTGCCATCCTCCCAAATTGTAAAGCAGATATGGCCCGATGGAAGATGCAATGCATTTTTTGAAAGGGTATCCGCCTCGCAGTTTTCATCTCGGAAAATGTGTTGGAAAGAGAGTTTTCTAAACAGCAAAGCTGCTTCTTTGGTTCTCTCTTTCCAGCATCCAAGGACTGCTACCTGGAAGTCAGCAAGACCATTTAACCAGTCGATAGTAAGTTTTGAGTCTCCAAGAAGAATCAATTCTTCGGTGTATCGACTTGCCAGGACAAGAGATGCCCAAGCACCTAATAGTTCTGCCTTCGTGTTTGTTCCTTGTCCGCAATTCAAGGTCCAGCGAATGCAGGTGTGAGGGTTTAGAACAATTTTCCCCCCAGCTCCACAAAGAGCACCTCCTTGTTGAGAGGCTCCATCGAACCAGGCAACTGTCCTGTCAGCGGGGAAAACAAAAGTGTGTCGAGAGAGGGGCAGAGTCTTTACGATCGTACTAGTGCTTGAAGCTTCAGCAAGAAAGTGGTTTGATATTCTTTTTATTGAAGGTGTTCTCTCTTGAAAAATTGCTTCGTTCCTAGCCTTCCATACACGCCAGCAGAGGTGGACGGGGAGCATTTTATGAATGATGTTATCCTTAAACCAAGTGCAAAAGCAGTCTTGAATGTTGGAACCCGACCATGGAGAGATGATCTTCAGCGCAGATGAAAGGTTTGACCAGATCGCTCGAATGAAGGAACAGTGAAAAAAAACATTGAGCGTGGATTCACTGGCAGACTTGCAGAGGATACATCGGTTCGGGCCCTCCCAGCCCCGAGCTTGCAGCTTTTCCCACATTAATAATTTGTTTTCGATCAGGAGCCACGCAAAAAGTTTGAGTTTCATAGGGCAGTCGCCCCTCCAAATTCTCTGTCTCCATCTAGCTTTTAGAGGTTTCTAGCTATTTGTTGCCAATGCAAGATAGACATTTTTTGCATTGAGCTGGCCAGAGCCATCTCCTCCCATCCAGAAAATTGAATCTGATTTCTCTTGTAATCTCAGGCCCGAATCTTTGATAAGCTTGATGAAGCCGTCCCATTCGGATAAAAACTCGGGATCTAGTTGAAGATCTGATCCATTGAGCCAAGTGTCACCAAACGGTCCTTCTGAGGTCTGATAGCAGAATTGATTCAAGAATATGAGACTCTTGGCTTGTAGGTGTGCTAGAAGAGAATGAGAGAGTAAGACTTTTCTCCCCAATCCCAGGAAGTTGTCTCTGCCAACTTCAATTAAGCATCCATTACCCGAATTCCACGAGATCCACTGTAAAAGAATCGGAAGGGAGGACAAGAGATGTTTCCAGGTTCGAGAGCCTTTTGAAGGGCGGCCTGAGGCGAATCTGATCCAAAGGTGAACCAGGATATGACGGAGATATTTTGCAGTGATAATTCTATTCCATAGGCCCGGTTTCGTTAAAATTCTCCACAGAGTGTTAGCCGTGAGCGCTTTATAAAAAAGAGGCAGATTTTTGAGGCCCCAACCTCCCATCATCTTTGGTTTAGATCAAACCTCCCATTTGCTGAGATGAAAGCCCTTGTTCTTTTTACTGCCAGTCCAAAGGAAGGAGAAAATGAGTTGACGAAGAGAAATCAAAATAGTTGTCGGGATGTGGGCTCATGCCATCCAAAAAACCAGGATACTTTCCAATACAGTCTTTATCAGAACATATCTTCCTCCCATAGAGAGAAATCTGTTATGCCAGTTATGTATTCTGCCTTCAAATTTGTTAATTAACCAGGTCCAGTCATGTTTTGTGTAGCAGGAGGATTTTAAGAAGTAACCCAAATAGGAAAATCCCTTTGATAGCTCCAGTGATGTAATTCCATACAGCTCTTTTAAATCTAATTGCAAAGGTTCATGGACATTTGAAACTAGGAAGACCGATTTATGGACATTGATTTCTAAACCTCCCACTAAACGCCAAGAGTTGGTAGGATTAGTCCGCCAGTCTCTGTAAAGGAGACAGTCCTATCAACGCACCGAAAGGTCACTCAAGCCGAGAGGCCAGAGTCTTTTGTCTTTCGTAGGCGCCAAAAATAACCAGTTCAGATTCAAAATCGCCATCGATTGGGGTTTGTGATGGGGTAGTTGTCCTAGGGAATTTTTTTACTCTTCAACACTCAAATAAAAAAAATCAACATAGAAACATAAAACAAATGGGAATAGATAAAATTATTAAATAAAATTTTAATTTTATATCATTTATATTTTGAGGGAAAATTAGTTATCAAACGAATTAAAAGAAAATAAAATTAAAACTCATGCAATGTATTTATTAGTCTTTGTTGAAGGAGTAAAGGGACTAGAGGGACTATAGCGATCGATAATTCGTTGACTTCATATTAATATGTCCTTTGACCATAAATTTTCGCTTCATCCGTATTGTTTGAACTATAGAAGTAAAAACATTATTTTTTATATAATAAAAAAAACCTTATATGTCGTCATTTCATTGGAGAATATATTGGAGGTCTTATTGCTAGCTTTGTTGTTTCCAATGTTTAGATATCCAAAGTTTTGAGTTGAGACGCTCTTTTTTAATTTTTATTACATTTTTACTGAAATGTTTACATATTGAAAGTTTTGAGCATCGGCGTTGTTTTTTAATGTTTTTATTATTTCTATTTGTATTGAAATGTTTACATACCGAAGGTTTAGAGCATTGACACTCTTTTTGAGGTACTTGAATAGGCCTGACAGCTTAAATGTTTACATAGCGCGAGGTCCTTAAACAATCCTAACATCTTAAATGTTTGCATAGTGCGAGGCCCTTAAACAACCTGACAACCTTAAATGTTTACCTGAATAGGCTTCTCACAGTACATTTTTCCTTGAATTTTTCCATACAATGTTGCAGTGAATTTGGACAATATTGTTGTCCACCGCGAGTTGCATAGCCATCATATGTTTCATACTTCTTCTATGCTTGGAATACAATTTGGTCATCGTTGAAGATACATACATTGTTTTCTAGTTCGGTGGGTGCTTCTTGTTCGTTGGTTCATCGGTTGTTGCGTGTTGTTGTTTGGTTCAACTTTGCAAGGTTGAGGACCTGCACCTGCGGTTGGACCTGTTGGTGCTTGTTGCTTTCTTTTGTTTGCTTCAAATTTGCAGGGTTGGGGTCCTGCATCCACAGTTTGAGCTGTTTTTTTTACTTTGCGGGGTTCAAGTCCTGCACCCACAATTAGACCTGCACTTATGTCGTTCATCGTTGCGGAGTAAGTTTCGATGCCATAATTTCATTTGTATTCGTTCTTTAATGTTTACTGTTTGCAGTTTGCAAGCAAGAATGTTTAATTATTTATACTCGCATGGTCATCATATGTTTCGGGTTTCTTATGTGCTTGGGATGCAATTTGGTAATCATTGAAGATACATATATTGTTTACTGGTTCAGTGGTTGTTGCTTGTTCACTGGTTCGTTGGTTCGTCGGTTGTTGCTCAAGTTTGTGAGTTTGAGGTCTCGCGGCTGCAGTTGGGCATGTTCGTGCTTCCTCAATGGTTTGTTGTTTGTTGTTTTCTTTTGTTTTCTTCGGCTTTGCAAGGTTGGGGTCCTACGTCGACAATTGGAGCTATTTTTTTGCACTTTGAAGTGTTCAGGTCCTGCACCTGCAAGTGGACCTACAGTTCTGTCATTTTTCGTGTGTGGCGAAGTCGAGATCTAACGCCTATCTCATGCCCACCTATCCTGCTCTTAAATTTTTCTCCAATTTTTTCTCCTAACTCTGAACCATACCTACATGCTTTTGCAAAATGTTCTTATAGAAGGAAAAGATACTGAGATGGTTCTAGCAAGAGTGATGTTCCGTGGATTGCAAATTGCAATATTCAGTTTCTATGCTGCTTCACATGCAACATTGCTAACATAATGAATGTGTTCTCAAATGCATCACACCATTTACATTTGGACGATAGGATACTTCGGTGTTGACATGCTACAAAATAGTGGCATAACAAATAATTGGACAACTACATGTGCAATTACAATGTCTGCTTTCTCTTTGTTAAGATAAAACATGTGCAAAACACACTTATTAACCATATATGGTGAAATGTGCCCATATCACAGTACAACCTCTTTATCATGTACACAGATTGGTCTGACCACGATACAATTTGTCTTGTACTTGAAATATGAGATATACATCAAAGATATTGCAAAATTATATTTCCATGTCTCAAAGCATATCTGGATACTTTGTTGCACAAAACCAAAATCATTCAGCTATGGCCATGCAATTTCTTAATATTTTATGGCTTGTAATATATTTTGGGTGGGAAAAATTCTATATAATTATAACCATGGATCAAGAAAAGTAAAGGTTCATGTTTCTAACTATCTTTTATTCTATTCCTTTGATTCGTATTTACTGTATGTACATATTACTTGTTCTCCCCTGCATACCAGCTTCCATTCATGTTCATTGTATTTTGTGCGTTCCCACATTGAAACAAACAGAATACTGGAGAATACGAAGGAGTCTTTACCGCAAATGTAGAAGAGGAGATACAAAGGTGCATGCTTGTACTCTTATTTCATATTTCATTGTTTTGTATTTCATTTATTGTTTGTATATGTGTTCTACTGCTTTGCACCTAATTTATTGTATGTAGATATTGTGTATCTTCCTACATAATAACTTATCTTCATGTCCTTTGTATTCTCCGTGTCACTACTGTTACACATTATTTTGGTCACCCTGGTGATGTTTCTACAAGCATGTGTTCAGGCTATCAAAAGGATCTTTTGCATGAGAAAAGTAAGGTTTCTCCCTCTACAAAGCTTGTTTTGCGTAAAAAAATTGGCTCAGCCAACATCGACCCTCCACGTTGTTCATGTAGGGTCCAGGGACTTCCTCCGAAAAATATGGAGGATTACCTCCCTCTACCCCCTCATTCACCGGAGGGATCTCCTCAACAGAGCGAGGTCCACGACACTGTAACCTCACAAGAGGAAGGTTCCGCCTCTTTAGAAAGTTTCTGAATTATGTATAATTCTCTAGAGGCTTTCCGCATTCCTGCTGGATACGAGAGACGTATTCTCCGGTTGAATTCATCCGGAGAACTTGTTGTTGACACTTATGGAATACCGACCGGACCCCATTCAGGCCTTGGAGTCGGGGATCCCCTTTGGACTACCGACATATTTAGAAGCCCACCTCGCACGGTGCAAGACCTTTACGGCTCAGGGACAGGTGTTGATATACCTGTCGTATCACAAATACCCGAAGTGTTTGCTACCTACACGGTGCCACTAAACCACTTTTCTGGTGCAACCAACCATATCACCATTGTTCTAGGCACACAGTCCGTTGGTCCTAGCTCGACTTTTTCTCTCCAGATGGCCCATTCTACTAAGGTCCCACACGTTACGACTATTTCTACCGGGAATGTTATGGTTAGCCAAGCTCCCATTGGCATGCTACTCTCATCCAGACCTATCCCGTCACTCCCTCCTGGGTATCACACTTTGATTCCTTCCACCGTTATCCCTACCCATGTTCCATCCAGAGTTTCTGGACTTTTTGTTCCACCTGGGTACATTGTTGCTACTGGTTTTTTTCCTACACCTTCCCAGGTCCTCTCCGGAGGGTCTCATCCACCTTTTCCCGGCGGATCTGGCCCTAGTGGCTCCAATCCAATTGGAAGCACCCACCATTCGATCACTTATGGTTACCAGATTATCGTTGGAGGGAAATCTCACGTTGGGGGGTATCCTCTACTTGGAGGACAACCTCAAGTTGGAATCTATAACCCACTATATGGACATAACACATTCGGATCACTAGCCCACCTTTGGAACCTCCTTGCCCAGGGAAATCCACAATCATCTGGGAGGAAATAGCCTCAAAACACCCCTTTTATACCCCCTCACTCGAGCCAGCCATATCCAGGTTCTTTGGGTTCCACTTGGGGTCCACACGTTCAGTCTAGTGTCCCTTTTCAATGGAACATTCCCAACCAACCCAACCCTATGGGTTACATGCCTCCACATCCTCGGTCAAATCTGTCAGGACACTCCACATACATGCAGACTACTTACGGTCCTACTGGTATACCGATGGGACTTCCTCCCCAAAGTCACCAGTATCCTGAAGTGAATAGACAACTTCCTTTTCTAGCCACTTTGGATCTACCCGACTTGTCTAGAATCTTGAATGATCCCATCTTACATTCTTCCCATTGGCCCGTCATACCAGCCAAATTACTGTTCAACATCCCCAAATTTGATGGTAAACCGGGAGAAGACCCGAACAATCATGTTATGACTTTCCACCTTTGGTGTTCGTCCAACTCTTTAATGGACAACTCCATTCGGGTATGTCTATTTCAACGAACTCTCACGAGTTCAACTGCAAAGTGGTATATAGAATTACCACGAGGTTTCTTTAACGAATTCAACACCCTTTCCATGACTTTTCTCACACATTACCAACTGCCTATCCGCTACGAGATAGTAACCAAGATTTTGAGTTCATTTAAACAGTCTTCTGCCACTCACATTTCTGATCACATCCATGAGTGGAGACACAGAAGACGCTTGATCAAACTCAACCTTACTGATCAGTTATTGGCTGAATGGTTCACCAAATCATTCATCAATGAAATCTCTTGTGATATTTCCATGGGTGGTGTTGTCACTGAATAACAGACGATTAGTTGTGCTCAGTACCTAGATTTATTTTATTCGCAAACGAGCACTCTTTACGACTTACTCCCTAACGCTCCTCGCCCCTCTACCATGGCTACCTCAACAACCCCAGCAGCTTCTCATGTTGTTGATGGTGTGATTGGTACTTTCCATGCTCAACCTCAATCCACGCCTGCCTTTCACATCAATTCCAAATCCCATGCTTCTAATGTTCAAACTGCTTCGACTCCTACTCCTTCCACCGGTAAAACTTCGGAAGTTAATGTTGTTCAATCAACCCCTATCGGTAAAAATAAATCTAAAAAAGGAAAGGGTAAGAATAAGGAGGATAAAAATAATAATCCGCAATCTGACAAGGCCAAGACACAACCTCCTGATGATAAGGATAAACACAAACCTCGATATCCTTGCCTTATATGTGGTGATGATCACTGCACGAAAGATTGTCCAAGACGTGTCGAGGTCACAAAGTTCCTTCAAGGGACCGCGAAACCTCCTACACCTGTCATTTTGTCTCAATCCTTCCCTTCTCAACAACAGGCCCAATTGGTCATTCATGATCAACCTTCTTCTTCCACTACTTCGTATGTCCTTATGTGTACTCGTGATTCTAAGAAGAATGACGTTACACTTACTACTCGGGCCAAATATTACTCTCCTTCTAAGGAGAAAGTTGATGATGTCCCACCTTTGTTGGTTCAACCACCTCCCAACGGTCCTCTTCATCTCGAATGACCAAGCCCCAATACAGTTCTCCGCACCCCCCCCCCCCAAACGGTGTTGTTCGAAAGTCTGCCTTTAATCCTCATGCATGTGCTGCTCAAAACTATAGTATTGTAGAAGACCTTGTGCAAGCACCCTCCACTATGTCAGCTCTCAAAGTCCTTCAAAATTGTCCCACTCAACAGAAGACACTGTTAAAGGCTATTGGTGGAATTGATTGATCCTACAGATACAAATTTGATAATCGTTGACCTGGAAAATCACATTCCAAGGCGACCACCTCAGCTAGCATTTCAGATCCAAGTTGTTGTTGCGAACAAGAATATTTTTAGAACCGTTATTGACAAGGGTGCCTCGACGTGCGTTATGTCAATCACTTGTTGGAAGGCCATCGACTCTCCTCCTCTTACCTAATCACACAACACACTTAAGGCCTTCAATGGATCTGGTTTTAAACGCTACGGTGTACTTCCCTCGTTGTTTATTACGTTAGAAGGAAAATCAGTCAATGTCGAAGTTGAGGTCTTTGATGCACCTCTCGATTATAACCTCTTACTTGGTCGTAGTTTGATTGATTCCATGCGTGCAGTTGTGTCTACCCTTTTCCGCGTAGTACATTTTCCACACCAGGGAAAAGTCATTACTATAGACCAGCTGGCCTTCTTCAACTTTGATTCTCGTACTAGCAATGTACCCTTTATCTCGAAGACACCTCCTGGAAACGCTAATGTCAGTGTGGGTCTCCTGAAAGATTCCACTTTAATGGGTACATTCCCAATACCACCACCCGATATTCCACCTCCTTTTGTCACCTCAATCAACATGATTTCCACCTCCATACGTGAAACCCCCGCGTCTCATGACCCGTGGATAGTACCCAACCCCGGTGATTATCTTCGTTATGGCGAACAAATGCCTTTAAGCCCGGTTGAATCTACTTATCAAGCCATTCAATCGGCAACCCCTTCTACTCCCTCTCTTGGTGATTCATCTCCTAATCCGTTTCACGTAATATTTCCTATGAACGAGATGATCATGACAGTCATGTCCACGAAAGACACCCCATGGGACAATGGACATAATTGTTCCATTATCTTCCTAGAGCAACACACCATAGAGAGTTACCAACAGATTTCGACTCCATCGATCATTGTTGTCATTTCCTCTGTTCCTGAGTCAACACACGATGTGCTTTATGAAGGGAACTTGAGTAATATTTCACCCATCGTTCCTCTTGACATATCCATTAAACCTGGAGTTGTCGAAAATGTTCACATTGGAGCCGCATGTTCTGATGATGAAGTCGTCACTTATAAATCTATTTTTCAAGAATTCTGTGACATTTTCGATTGGAGCTGCGAAGAGATGTCGAGTATTGACCCCGATATCGTTGTGCATGAAATTAAGACCTACCCGGACGCTAAACCCGTTCGGTAGAGACTTCGCCCAGTCCACCCTCGTAAAGTCGTCGCTATCAAGCTCGAAGTTGAAAAACTTCTTAAAGTCAGCTTTATCTGTCCTGTGGCTTTAACTGATTGGGTATCCAATCTTGTTCCGGTCAATAAAAAACAAGGCACGCTCTGTGTATGTGTCGATTATAGGGATATTAATAAAGCTTGTCCTAAGGACAATTATCCAACCCCCTTCATTGACCAGATCGTCGACGATTGCACCGGGAATGAAATCTTCTCTTTGATGGACGATTTCTCCAGCTATAATCAGATTAATATTTTGCTCGTGGATCAACACAAGACTGCTTTCATTTGTCCTTGGGGTACCTTTGCCTACCAGAAACTGCCTTTCGGTTTAAAGAACGTTGGTGTGACTTTTCAACGCGCCATGTCTTATGCTTTTCATGATATCAAGCACATCGTACAACCGTATCTTGATGATCTACCATCCCATTCCATGTGTCGCCAAGATCACCCGGCCCATCTTCGAGCCATTTTCATTCGATGTCGTTACTATTATATACGTTTAAACCCACACAAATGTGTTTTTTGTGTGGAGTCCAACCGACTTCTGGGTTTTATTGTGTCACTTCATGGAATTAGGGTGGACCCTTTGAAGGTTGAGGCTATCCTCAATCTACCTCCTCCTTCCACACTTCGCCAAATCCAAAGTTTGCAAGGGAAGGCAAACTTTTTGCGTCGATTCATCCCGAATTACGTTGAGTTAACACTAGGATTTACTCGACTGTTGAAAAAGGGTTGGGAATTCATATGGGATGAGACTGCCAACAAAGCCTTCGAAGCTTTAAAACTTTCCCTAACTCGTACACCACTGCTTTTTCCACCCGATTATAATCGAGACTACTTCCTCTACCTCGTCGCTTCGGACTCTACCATTGCCATGGTTTTAGTCCAAGAAGATGATTCACATGATTCGCATGTAATTTACTATTTGAGTTGGAGTCTCACGACTACCGAAGCCAAATACCTGCATGTGGAAAAAGTGGCCTTGGCAGCTGTTCAAGATGTCCAGTGTTTCCGTCACTATATCCTATTACGCAGGACCACTGTCATTTCCGATTGCAACCCTATGCAGTATATCTTGACGTACCAATTGCTAGGGGGAAAGTACTCCAAATGGATAGTGATTCTCCAGGAGTTCGACTTAAAGTTTGAACGCACTAAGTCTAAGAAATCATTGGTTTTCGTTGAACTGATATGTGACCTTCTCTCCACTGATACAAAAAACGTGGTAGAATATTCCTTACATGATGAATCCCTTTTTTTTATCAGTTCTGATGACGTTTGGTATGGAGATATTATCATTTATCTCCAGACTCAAAATTTTCGGCCCGACCTTTCTAGCACAGACCGTCGTCATATATGGTATCAAGCCCGTCAATACATCATTCTCGGTGACACTCTTTATCGCCATGGTGTTGAATCTATTTTCCGACGTTGTCTCACCTATGATGAGGCTGAGAAAGCTTTGAATGACTACCACTCTGGAGCATGTGGTGGTCATATGTCTAGGTATGCCACTGCTCAAAATATCCTATAAGTCGGGTACTTCTGGCCTTCCTTTTTAAATACTGTATTACCACCGTCCAAAAGTGTCATGCTTGTCAAACATATAATAACAAGATACGATATCATCCCGCTCCTTTACACCTTGTAGTTTATGTTGGTCCTTTCACAAAGTGGGGCATTGACTTCATGACATGTAACCCTCACTCGGTCGGGGAGCATGGATACATCATCGTAGCCATGGATTATTTCACTAAGTGGGTCGAGGCGATGCCTACATTCGATAACACTGGAAAAACTGGAGCACTTTTCATATTCAATCATATCATCACTCGATTTGGAATCCCACAAACTATCGTTACTGATCATGGTAGCTATTTTCGAAACTTCATGATGTCTGAGCTTACTGAAAAGTTGGGTCTTCGGCATTAAAACTCAACCCCCTACTATCCACAGGCCAATGGCCAGGTTGAAGCGATAAACAAAGTTCTTATTACTATGCTTCGACGGATAATAGGAATTCACAAGACAAGTTGGCACACGATGTTGTTTTTAGCATTATGGGCCTATCAGACATCCGTGAATTCTGCCATGGGATTTACGCCTTTCCAATTAGTGTACGGTATCGAAGTTGTCCTGTCGATTGAATGTGAGATACCATCTTTGAAGCTAGCCATTGAACTTCTTCCCAACACCTCTGTTGAAGAGGAACGTCTATTGTACCTGATGCAATTAGATGAAACCCGTCGTGATGCCACCCTAGTTATTGAAGCTCATAAAAAGCGTGTCAAAGCCCAATACAAAAAACATGTCAAGCCACGTGTTTTTTCTTAAGGTGATCTAGTTCTCCTCTACGAACAAGATCGTGATTTACTAGGGGCCGAAAAATTCGAGGCTATGTGGCGAGGCCCTTATATCATCAAATGAGTGTTGGAGAAGGGAGCTTATGAGTTAGTGGATTATGATGACATTCCTTTCAGTGAACCCAGAAATGGGATTTACTTGAAGAAGTATTATGCTTAGGGTATCTTTGCATGAGTGCTTGTATTTTACTGTATCATACTCTTGTGTGCTACTTTTGTGGGCTTTTTCGTTATTTGGTTTCGACCCCCAACTACTTACCTTGCGTTGTGCATGGTTTCCAGATGTCGGTGTCTTCACTACCCTACATTGGCTTTGCCAATAGTGCTAGTTGTAGTACTCAAAACTTAGCATCTCTTGCTTGGGAAATTTATGCACCTACGAACGAGTTAATCAGTCTACATGGTGTTTGCCTTGGTCGTGCAACTAACAATATCATGGAATACAGTGCGGTCATCAAATTGTTAACTGATGTTGTTTTACGTGGGATCTGTCATCTAGTTGTATGACTTGATTCACAGTTAATAGTACTATAGTTAAGTAATGTCTATTCTATCCAAAGTCCTACTTTGTTAAGGGTATATTTGTGAATTCGCCTCTTGGAACGTTATTTCGATTACATTGAATATCAGCATATTCCTAGATGTCTAAATACATTAACAGATGCACTAGCTAATTATGTGTTGGACAAACTATTAAGTCACTTATAAATCCAATCACAATTCACATTTAAAGCAAAGTAAGCTGGTAGAAGCCTCATGTATATATAACGATAAAAGTGTTTACAAAAAGTGTTTTTTCATCCGAAGACCAAAAATCAAAAGGTGAAGCAAATGGTTTCATATACAAAATAGCATCAAGGATGCTGCTCACGATAACACAAGACTACTCGTGCTACCCTATAGAGAAATCGACTAAGAGAACTAGATACACCCACATTATGGCGCTGATAACGTCTCGGGATCTCATCAATAGAGATATATGGGACATCTGATGTCAACCCCTCCAGGTTCTCCTCGATCGCCTCATAATTAGCGGCAGCCAATCCTGCTATCTCGATTGGCTCCCCTCGTATCTGGGTGGGGGATGTACCTGGAGGTCGGTGCAGTCCCACATCTATTTTGTCAAAAAGATCTTGGTTAGTCCTCGGATTAAAAACATAAAAAACATTTCATATTTCAAAAAAATTACAAAAACATTATAAAAACAAAAAGTGCTTCTTATCCAAGTTCCCCCACTGAAAGCCTTCAAGTAGAACCAAGTTTGGGTCGTCTCTAAAGTCCAAACCGGCATAGGCATAATCGTCTACCATCAATAGCTGAGGCCTCAACCAATCAAAAAACACATCGTTATATTTAACGACGGGGCCAGCCACATGCCGAGCCATGAGGTTGCACCACCTCTTCATCCTTGGATCTTTTGGAGTCGGAATGCCCCACTCTACCTGCAAGCGTAAATGAGGAACCCTCTCGAGGAAGAAGGACACTAAAATAGATCCGTATCCAAATTGTTTCAGGTCCCCCTTTTTACACTTTCTCAGTTGTTTCTTCATGCTGCGAAGAACTCCGTCGGACCAGTTAAACACCCAGGGCTCCATGCACTCTACTACATACTGAAAGTAATTTTGGAGAGCCATGTGAGGATATGCACTCCCCTCCATCCGTGCGATGGCGAATAGGATAGTTCGAAGGGGTAGATCCCAGACATCCATGATGGAAACCTTACCTCTGCGTCTCTCGACCCCTGGTTCACAGTACTGACGAACATACTCACTCATCGAAAGACCTCCACCTCTGTTGTTTGTCAGTGTCACATGGGATCCACGACGAGATAATCCCATCAAAAAATATATATCCTCGATATCTAAAGAGATTCTGTGGACTCCTACATGAAATAATTGTTGATCCATATCCCACATGTGGACTAAGTACTCAAGTAACCTTACTTGGGCCCTCATGCCCTGGATCTTAAAAAACTTCAATAACCCACAATGTCAGAGGGAATTTATAGTGCCCAGGTCATTCCTGACGATGATATCATCATCCTCGTGTTCCCTCTCCCTCCACTCTAGCATTTTGATGATCAAAAACCTACATTGGAACAATAAAGGGAAGTTAACATCTTTATTTGCTTCATTGGAAAGTTTCTCTTGGCCAAACGCATGTAAAGAATTTTTTATTTTTGCCCGCCGCAGGTGAAGTATTACGCATAGTGCGTAACTTCCATAGGTGAACCAAAGCCACCTGCAGAAACCCATGGTTTCTGCAAGTCCCAACATAGGTCACCTGCGGCGGCCCCTGTGTGCACTTACCGGACTAAAATTCAACTCAAAAATCAATTTTACACCAATAAAAATGAAATTTAATCCATTGAAAAGCAAGAGGACAAGAAGATTACTGTTTTGGCTGAAGTCGTTCGTCGAATGGTTTCCCGTGCTCCCCGCAAGCGACAGTGAAAGTCTAAGGTAAAATGAGGGTTTTTGGTCAAGTTTTGGGTGAAATGGTAATGAAATGGTAAAAATGAGTTTTTCCTATATTTATGAACTTTTTACTTTTTCTATTGATATTTCATATTATTTTATTCTTTTTACCCAAAACCTAAAGGTCTAATGGTATGGTGAGTATTTTGACTTTTCACAAGAAAAGGAACCATGATCCTGAACGATGTGATACATATATTTTTCTTGATTTATTTTTATGTTTGTCACATGTACAAATACTTTTTAGGTTTTTCAAGAAAAACCTCGAGCTCAGTCTTTGTTTGTTCTCGTGCTCAAAAATCAATGAGAACGTAATCGAGTATACTTTTGTCATCTTTTCGTACTCATCATGGTAACACGAAAATAACGAAACTCATGGAGTATCCTTTAAGATCTTTTCACGCTCCATAAAAACGAAAAGATTGTCGAGCGACCTTGTTCTTTTCATGCTCGTAAAAGTATTAGAAGAAAACGTTTGATGGGTGGTAGTTTATCACTTTTTCGATCTCGTTGAACTAATTTACGAAAAAGGAACTAAGATAGTTCTCTTTAAATGTTTTTCAGACTCTATAAACATGAAAATCCCCCGAGTTTTCTATCTTTGGACTCGTTAAATAAACCTCGAAAGACCCATACGAGACCGAACCACTCCTTCTTAGGGTTCGTTAAATATACTCTGAGGGACTCGTCCGAAGGATGAGCTTACATCAACAAGCATATGTTATCCTCCTCAAGCTTACATAAAAATAAAGAGGTACTCGCCAGAAATCGTGGGGGGGAATTTGGGAAAGAAATGTGTCTCGGTATTTGTGTTAGTGGCAGTAATAGTTGCTCTTGAACATGACACCCCCTTTATCTTTATATCCGGGTTGGGAAATCCATTTGTCTCTCGTTTGACTTTATGCAAGTTCATATCGACAGTTGTCAATTCCTACCATGTCGGTTTTCCTTGTGTCAATTTCAAATCATTTTCATACTTTGATCTACCCTAAATCTGTTACTTATTTCACGTCATTGATGGGGGATACATCAAGGCCCTCCCGTGACAAGTCTTTTCCTATCTATGCCAACTCATTATCTACGAATAAGACTTAGAAATCATTTAGTACCTTAGAGTCTGCATGCCTCAATGGCAGGCTTCTTTGCTTTCAACAGTGGATTCACATCATTGGTCTCTGATTGAGGGATTTTATTGAGTGCTCGACTTCAGCTTATTCATTCGCATTCGGTGGATTGTACTAAGGTACCTTGGGAGTCATTGACATTAATAGTGATTTCCTTCTCACTTGTTAATGGTTTTCATTAATGACCAATAATCAAGTGGTCTCTACCATGTTCGACTTCAGCACCTATAATCGCATGGCTAGATTCGTACTTACAGACGACGGGATTGAAGACCTTGAATCTCTTTGTTTCGATTCAGGTTGCGATGGAATGTTTATGATTTGTATTGACACATAGATCCACTTTGTATGTCTCGTGGCTATGTCCGAATTTGAGTTTTCTAGAGCATAGATCCACAGTGTATTCCTGGTGGCTATGCAAAATCTTGGTGACATGGATCCACAGTGTATGATTGGTGACCATGACTGATATTTATGGTTTAATCATTTGTAGTCTGAGCATGGGAATTCCTATCTCATAAATGGTATAATATTGCAAAGATGCTTGGTTGTTTGCAAGTTCCCGATTGGTGCGCTCCTTGTTCCTGACACAGACTCGCATTTTACAAAGTATTTCGGCTGTCATGAGTTCCAGCCTCATACTTTGGGGGGAATTTTGTTACACATTATTTTGGTCACCTTGGTGATGTTTCTACAAGCGTGTGTTCATTCTCTCAAAAGGATCTTTTGCAAGATAAAAGTAACTGGTTTCTCCCTCTACAAAGCTTGTTTTTAGAAAGTCGTCGCAGTCTAGGAGTATTACACAGTGTGGAAATGACTGATTTCTGCATGCGACTCTAAAACTGGCTTGCGGAGTTTCTGCATGCTACTCTAAAACCGGCTTGCGGATTTTCTGCATGCTACTCTATAGGCAAGGTGCGGCAACGTTTTAAAAATAAGAAAATGGATGAAGTTCACGAAGGTTCTAGAAGGGAATCTTCTAGAATTTGAGGTGGCATCCGTATGGTTGGGATCCTACTAGCTTCTTTGATTTGGTGGGATCATCCTAATCTCTTTAACCATCTCTCCTTCCCCTATATAATGATGGATTTCTCATGAAAAAGGTTAAGCATTAAGCAAGAAAGAGCAAGTAAGGAATGAATTAAGGTTGAATAGGCTGTGAATTGTGTGAGGAACTCTACTTCAGATGCTTGAAGGCTTCATTTCAGTCCATCAAGTTATTGTGGATCATCTTCATGCGGGCTTGGAGCAAGTGTGTGTTGGATCAAAGGGTCACCGAAAGGGAACTTAGTGACATCAAGGTTGTTTGGTTGTATCTTGCACTTTCTCTTAATATAATACAGTGGCATGTTTCTTTCCCATAAAATCATTCTCATTTTATTACATGATTCCCTGATCACATGTATAAGTCTTCATTGAATATACTATTATTGCTTTCACTTTGGTTGGTTTGTGTTTCATTGTAGGATAAATAGCACAAGAGCACCAGAGCGAAGCGGGGACAACAAAGTCATAAGGAAGCGATATTCAAAGGTAGGTTACTCATCCTTTCTTTGATGGTAGATTCAATGATTAGAGATTAGGGAAAGCGCCATGTCTTGTCTTGTTTTTTTCTAGATCTAGGTGGATCTAGGGAGATCAGTTTATGTCTACATTTACCGATATATCCAATAACAGTTATATTGAAATAAATCGAACTCTGTTTATTTTTTTACATGGCTTCCTGCATACCAACTTACCTTCATGTCCATTGTATTTGTCTGCATTGCTACATTTAAACAAACAGAATAACTGGAGAAGACGATGTACTCTTTGTCACAGATGTAGAAGAGTAGATACAAAGGTGCATGCTTCTACTCTTATTTCATATTCCATTGTTTAGTATTTCATGTATTGTCTGTATATTTGTTCTACTTGTTCTACTGCTTTGCACCTAATTTATTGTATGTAGATACTACGTATATTTCTACATAGTAACTTATCCTCATGTGAATTGTATTCTCTTTGTTGCTACATTGAAATAAATAGAACTGTATTTATTTTTTTTACATGTCTTTCTACATGCTAACTTACCTTCATGTCCACTGTATTTTCGGTGTTGCTACATTGAAAGAAACAGATTAGTTGGACAGGAAGATGAATTCTTATATGCCACAGCAGAGGGGGCTGAAGTAAAATCTTCGAAAAGGTATACCAACTGTGATAGTAAATCAAACACACAAAACAGGTGGGTGCATATAATATTGGACTAGAAAACGATGATTTGGCAACAATGGGCCTTTGTTGATATTTCCCGCTTCCAAACATTGCCCTCCCCATTTCTATTTTCCCACTTTCTATTATCCCTTTTTTTTTCGTCTTCTATACTTAACCGAATTCACCTTTGTTTTTCTCCTCTACTTTCACTTTCTGGTTGCTTTTCTTAGTCGTCTTTCCGAAAATGCCTAGGTGTGCGGGTTGGCGGACTCATGGGTTCACATTTATACTCATGCTTCTATATCATGACTCCGACCGACAGTTTCCTCATTCCATACTTAGCCACTTTTTCGATTGCGGGTTCCCGGGATGACGGGTTCAAGATTGCGCCTCTAGTTTCAGAGGTTCCGCGATATACAGATTGGTCGTCGTACCCCCCCTATTCCCCATTACACATTTTTGCAATCAAAAAATCTGAGGCATACAATTTGACCGTCGGGTCCTCACGTTTCCTGAGTATCCCTTGACACCCTATTTTGTATTCCATCTCCTTCGACCCTGTATGTGACATTCAAAACAATTATGGACAATATACAATGCATATGCTTATTTAGTCCTTCTGATGTTCATCTACACATGCTTGCATTAGAAAAAGTTGGACTAGTGGCATGGCCATGAGCAGTCAATCATCGCAAACATCAACAAACCGACAAGGCCAAAGGTAAAGATTCATACATTGTGTTCCTCATATGTTTACCAAACAAATATCCTGAGCTATTTATTCATCTATGCCATGACAAATATGTTGATGTCATCTGCAACATATTTTGCAGTTCACAAGAAGTATAAACGAGCGCAAGTGAGACGTCGAACATAACACAAGTTCTGCATGCTAAGAGGTTTGGTTTCAAAACTTTGGCCTCCATACTTCATCCAAGTTGTGCGTCTACTTGTGCATTTATGCCAGGAAAAAAGAAAACAAAAAAATAATGCAGACTACCATTCACATTACTTTTCCTGTTCAAAATATGTCACCAGGTCTAAACTTATAACACCCAAAATACTATCAACAGAGGGCTTGAACAACCGTCGAACTGGACAAGTGTTCATCAGGGACATAATGGTCACCTATAGCACCTACTTGGACAAGGCAAACAAAAATAGAACCATTATGCATGATGACATGAAAGACAACGAAGCCCTGATGACAGTCACACTGACTATTCCTACACAACTTGTCTAGAAACATGCAGAAAAAATATTGTCGGGTAATGGGATATCCATTACAAATTTTAATATATTTCCCAAAACAATATATGATCATGGTGATTGTGATCGGATTATATTGCTCAACGAAACAAGTATTGTGGAAAAAATTCTTGCGATTTGTTCAGAATATCATTTCATACTGAACACAACAATCAACCAACTTGCACAGAGCAACAACACTTACCCAATCAGAACCATTGGTGCAGTTGTCACACTTACGAGAAAACTTGGCTCGTAACACATTCTCCATATAAAAGATGGTGAGTCAGACAATGACAAGGCAATGGTACCATTCTCCATATCCAGTTTTGTCATTTACTTTCACATGTCCATGTATCTCAGTTATGTTACACAACTATTGCATTGTTCCATGTTGCAGCTGCAATTGTTCGACACCTATTCAAATTTGTTTTCCTCAATGGAACAATAATTGCATAAAGGGAAATTTCCACTTATGCCCTTCAAAAATATAACAAAGAAAATATATGTTAAACAAATGATCGTTCACACAACCCATGCAACATTTGTAACAGAATTGCGAACAGACATAGTACAGGATCTCAAGAAACCAACTAGCTCGACAATTGTTGTGCGTATACATCTACAATTTCATCCTCACTTTGCTCATACAAATTGCCTTCACCAATTTTCTGCAGCTTTTCTTGTTGTTGTGCATTTGTATATTATATTGTTCAATATATTAACTGTTATGCTCAGGTGCCCAGGTTGAGGGTGTTTTGGTTGCAGTGAATGCATACTCGACCCCCTTCAAGCCTGTATGTGCCAAATGCAACTCTCATGCTTCGTCCTCTACTTTCATAAATGATGGTACAATTGATTGTCTACGATGCAGTAAAAAATGCCCTTACATATATAGACATTTCCTCAATGTTGCCATCTGAACTGTGGGCAACACAATCGTGCATTGTACAATTAGACAACCTCTGTTATAAGATGTGCTTCTTGGGTTAGCAAAATTTCCATATGAAGTATACCTACAGAAAAAGGCAAACAGTGTCTACATGTTGCGCGACTTTCGGGTCCATAGCAAATTTACCTTAAATGAGGACAATGCAATACTGCATATCGGCTGAAGAAAAAAAAAATCATATCAAGCGTTGGCAGGAAACGAAAAAATCTCATGTGTATCTGTCCATGCCACCCAATGAGGATATGAATATAATTTTGCAGTGCCATGGCAAATTGAACAAGAAGTGCATAGATTGTTCATTCCGGAAATGGGAAGCATGAGAACAAACCCCATACAAAGTATCCAACTGTGAATAAATCATGCCCATCCTTTGAACCGTTGAAATGGCTTGCTCCTCTGAACGGAACTATCAGGCATTTCCAATAATATTGGAAATTGGCATTGTTAAAACTGGTAGTGATTGGACATGGCACTATCAGAATCGAATGTCCATAGTGATATTGCTTCATGGTAAAATAGTAATTGGCAAGTTTCTTGTTCCCCATTTGGGGATTTGGTTATAGCTAGGATACAATGTTGAATCTCCATTGGTTTTGTGTTGTCTTATGTTTGACAGCCTTTTGTTCATATCTCATAGGCCCGGTTATTTTCTCATGGGAACATATACCACATGTAAGAGAAAACCAATGCCATGTGTTTTTTTTATTTTTATATCAAGTTGTTTGATGCATAGGTCGATGTGTACTGCTCTATGGACCCTTGTGGGATCTCACTTGGTGCCTTCTATGTTCATGTGTTGCCTTGTGCCTCAACTTTCAATACATTTGGTGTTTACTTGGCTCTTGGTTGTATGCTTCGTTCTGGAAAATTAATGATACATTCAAGATCTTGGCAGTTTTTCTATGATCTTAAAGAATATACAAGACCTTCTTTGCCTTTTAATATAAGCTCTCTGACGCAAATGTACTATGCGACTCGTTTTAGCACTTTTACTTGATGGACGAACTTACCAAAATTCATCTTCAGGAATATTTTGAAATAAAAGGATATATACTATGTGAAGTCCAATGGAACTATCATATCAACCACAGAAAATTAAAATTCAAATTCGTCTTAAAATTCAAATTCGTCGTTGTTATACTTATGGTGAAGTTGGCAGTACAATAATTTTACTTAAACATCCCAAAATTGATTTTCATGTGGCTTTTCGATGCTTCTCTTATGCAAACACATCCTGGAAACTATAAGCATGGCTCTCTTTATCTATTCCTTAATTGAAGAGCATGTTCACCTATTTAATGAACTTCATAGTTACTGTTAAGACCATCAATGGGGCTTTCTTACACCAATTCCCGCTTCCGAAAATTTCCATCCCCTTTCTTTTTTCCCTCTGCTTTCCCTTTCTGGTTACTTAGTCATTTTTCAGAAAATGTCTAGGTGCGTGAGTTAGCGGATTCACGTGTTCAGATTTCCACTGATACTTTTATATCATGAGTCTGACCGACCGCTTCCTCGTTCCATATTCAACAAACTTTTTGGATCGCGGGTTCCTGGGTAGGCGGGCTCAACATTGCGTTTCCATTGTTCTGTCGCCTGCAAACAATACCCAAACTTCCCCGATATACAAATTGACAACCAAATTCCCCTTTCTTTTTCTCCTTTACTTTCCCTTTCTGGTTACTTAGACGTTTTTCTGAATGTCTCATGCTTTTATATACAACAACCAAAGTTCCGCAATATACAAATTGACCGTCGAAGTCCATCATTGTCCCCTGTTCCATGTTACACATTTTGCAATCAAAATTTGGGATACATACAATTTGACCATCGGGCCCTCACGTCTCCTGAGTAAAACTTGTGGCCCTATTTTCAAGCCCGTCAATATCCCATGTTCCGAGTATGTCTCATGCTTTTATATCACGATTCCGACCAACCGCTTCCCCATTGCATACTTGGCCACTATTTCCATCGTTGGTTCCTAGCCAGGCTTGCTCAACATTGCGCTTCGATTGTTCCGCAACCTACAAACAACACCCGAAATTTCGCGATATACAAAATGACCACCGAAATCCGTCTTCGTGACCTATTCCATGTTACACATTTTGCAGTCAAAATTTAAGAGACATACAATTTGACCATTGGCCCCTCACGTCTCCTGAGTATAACTTGTGACCTTGTTTTGAAGCCTGACCAACCGCTTTCCATACTTGGCCATTTCTTCGAATCTCTTTTGCGAGTTGGCGGGTCGATGAAATGTGCAATGATTAATCGCTCTTCACCATCCCCGCCACCTTCGCACTTCTTTCTAGATATGAAATTATTAATTTTTAATGCTAATAGCTCATCGTGCAGGAACCGTTAAGATTGTCATTAATGTCCGAAAGGTTGGAGCAGATTTTTCATTAATACGAATTAAACCAAGATTTGTGGAGGGTTGTGTTATCATTTCCAAGTGTTCATTTCAAGCATCATGCAATCTCTTTCGCACGTCGTCCGATTGGTGGCTTCACGAAATCTCTAATCCTTAATCGCTCTTCGTCGTCACCGCCACCTTTGTACTTTTTTCTAAATATGCAATTAGTAAGCTTTAATGGTAACAACTCATTATGCACGAACCGTAGATATTGTCATTGATCAACGAAAGGCTCGAGGAGATCTCCCATTGATACACATTAAACCAAGATTTACAGAGGGTTATATTATCCCTTCTGAATGTTCATTTCAAACATCATCTGCAACAAACGAACATTCTTGTTAACTTATGGCAACAGTTCAACAACAATTCTGTCCAGATACAGTAAACACCTTCGGGCATGATGACCAGAAGTTCCAGTGCTCCAGGGCATATTCCTACTACTCATTTCCCTCCACCCAGAAGCAAAAAAGGAGATGGTCCCTTGGTGCACCGAGAGATATATTTCAAGCCAAAGAATTTCAAGGCAACCCCGCTCGCTTAGACAGCTCGCTCGCCTGCATTGATGGCTAGCACAGAGGGTGATATGGTCAATTTTGAATCGGAAGAAGATGATCTGATGGGCGATGATACGACGATGGATGATGGCAATGCAGGCATTGTTCCCACTCCTGCACCCAAATTGAAATCAACCATAACAGGGGGCACTTCCCGTATCGGCAATGGCAGCCCTGACAAGAACAAAGGAAGGGGTTTCAAAACAGAAATCGATGTTGAACGTAATAGCTGCTTTGCAACTCGAGAGTAGGAATTCCATAGGCCCAAATTAGTCTGTTTTGGGTGGAAGTATTTCACTGTAAGGAAATGATCTCTTGATGCTCCCAGAGATATATTTCAAGGCAAATGATTATTCAATTATGGGACCACTCTCTTGTTCTCTAGATATATAATTAACATCTTAGGGGATGAGGACCAGAACTCCCACTGGTTCAAGGCATATTCCAACTACTCATCTCCTTCCGCCCAGAACAAACTAATTTGGGCCTCTGGAATTGCTCATGCAACCTGTGTCCTTGAAGACTTTTCCTATAAGGAGGGGGTCTCTTGGTCCCCTCCCACCCAAAACGAATTAATTTGACCTCTCGAATTGCTCGTGCAGACTGTGTCCCTAAAGTCTTTGATTGTGAGGAGGTGGTCTCTTGGTGTGTCCTCACTTTCATTTTTAGGCTCTTTCGCTTGCCCTACAACGTTTTTCGTCTTCTTCCTCATGGGAAGCTTGTGAGAAATATCAATTTTATCGTGAGGATGGGTTCTTATGTCTTCCTTCATTTGAAATTTTTTGGGTTGCTTTCTTACTGGGGTGGGTCGTTGGAGCGATGCTGCGAGATGTCATTCTCTAGGCAGTGGTGGTCGCAGATTGGAAACTCTTCTCACTGGGGCCTTTTCCCTGTTATTTGTACAATTCAGTGGTGCCTTGCAATGTCTCTAGGTCGCCATTGTCAGGAGCATGAGTGTTTTTCACCTGCTTCAAGCCAAATAATTATTCCACTACGGAACCACTCTCATGTTTCTTTGTCGCTTCAGGTCTTCCAAAAGATATTGAGATTGCGGCAACGAACAATGACCTTCTGAGGAGAAGATTGCAAGGAATTCCTAAAAAATCATGGTAATGAGTTTTGTATGCATGTTGAAGAGCATCTCGATGGCTCCTGCATATTGTCCCACTAGAGGAACAACACAAAATTGTATGCATGTTTTTTTTTTTTTTTTTGTAGATCTTGTACCTGTATTTATGACAAATATGTTCAATGCTTCAGTGCAAAGAACTCAGTCCAATGTCTATGGATAGATATACACTGCCTAATATTTTCTTTTTATGGATTTACTATTAAAAATAATTCCTTGGAATCTTGGTTGTTGCTTCTTTGTTGGATTTAACACCTATTCTCGTTAGCATGGTTAGATAGTCTCGTAGCTCTTGAATATTGTATTGGCTCAAGTAATTTGATCTAATATAGAGCATTGAACAATTATATGACAATGCATTGTGTCGTTCCCGCCAGGTTTCTATGGAAACATAAATGAATTTCAGACAATTTCAAACCAACATTCAATTCTATTTGTAATGCAGATAGAACATAGCAACACTAATTCACGATGCGGCAGTTGGGGCCCCGCCCTAGAAATGTCATTTTCATCTCAACCTTGTTGAGCAAACGATTTCTTATTTCCCTTTCGCTTCCTTGATTCGTTTAATCCAAAAGGAAACATTTTATTAGTTGTCCATCCCCTGGCCTCTATTTGAGCACTTTTTACTTTATTAATGAAATTACCAAATTTCTTCTTCGCAAATAAAAAAAAATAAAAAAATTGATCTATGGTGGTTGAAGTCAAATGGGACTATGAAATCAAACACAATATTAAAATTCAAGATCGTCATTGTTGTTTCTAGATATGCAATTATTAAGATTTAATGCTAACAACCCATCATGCAAGAAGTTTAATACTTAAGATAAAATGTCAAAGTCATTGAAGAATGTATCAAGAACACAATTACTCCCACAAGTTGCAATAAAAACAAATCTTCAACAAATCATTTGTTCACGCCCTTTTTAATGGTACAAGCACAATAGAAAATGAGTAAGTGGATAAAATATTGGACTAGAAAATGATGGTTTTGCAACAATGGAGCTTGTTTGAGACCAATTCCCGCTTACGAAAATTGCCCTTCGCTTTTCTATTTTCCCACTCTTTTATCCCCTTCTTTTCCCTCTTCTATACTTAACCAAATTCCCCTTTCTTTTTCCCATGTAATTTCTCTTTCTAGTTACTTAGTTGTTTTTCCGAAAATTTCTTGCTGCGCGGGTTGGCGGATTCACAGGTTCACTTTTTTATTCATGCTTTTATATCACGATTATGATCGAGCGCTTCCCCTTTCCATACCTAGCCACTTTTTCGATCGTGGGTTCCCACGTAGGCGGTCTCTAAATTGCACTTCCATTGTTTTGTGACCTGCAAATAGCACTCCAGCTTCTGCGATATACAAATTCACTTCCGAACTCCCACGTCATCCTCTCTTCCGTGTTACACATTTTGCACTCAAAAGTTCTGATACATACAATTTGACCGTCAGGGCCTCACGTCTCCTAGGGAACCCTTGTCACCCTATTTTGAAGCCCGCCCGACCGCTTTCCACACTTGGCCATTTCTTGGAATCTCTTTCGCGGATCGTTGGGTTGGCGGGTTCAAGAAATTTCCAATTCCTAGTCATTGTTTCCTGTGCTCACCACCTTCACACTTCTTTCCAAGTATATGCAATAAGTATACAACTTCTCCATAAACATGCATAAAATATCTTGCCAGGAAATGGGATATCTATTACAGTTGAATATATTAGCCCTTTTTTTCCCTCTTCTATACTTAACTAAATTCTCGTTTATTTTTTCCCTCTACTTTCTCTTTCTGGTTACTTAGTCGTTTTTTCTGAAAATGTCTAACTGCGCGGGTTGGCAGACTCACGGGTTCACATTTTCACTCATTCTTTTATATCGTGGCTCCGATTGACCGCTTCCCCATTCCATACCTAGCCACTTTTTCGATCGTGGATTCCCAGGCAGGCGGGCTCTAGATTGCACTTCCATTGTTTCGTGACCTACAAACAACACCTGGACTTCTGTGATATACAAATTTACTGCCAGAATCCCACATCATACCCTCTTTCGTGTTACACAGTTTGCACTCAAAAATTTTGAGACCTGCAATTTGACCTTCGGGTCCTCACATCTTCTGGGGAACTATTGTCACCCCATTTTGAAGCCCGTGCATCCACTTTCCATACTTGGCCATTTCTTGGAATCTCTTTCGCAGATCATAGGGTTCACGAAATATCCAATTCCTAATCATTGTTTCCTGTGCCCGCCACCTTCGCACTTCTTTCCAAGTACGCAATAACTGAGTTTTAATGCTAACAACTCACCATGCCTCCAGGAGATGGTCATACTAACTGTCCCTACACAACTTGTCCAGAAACATGCAGAAAATATCCTGCCAGGTAATGGGATATCTATTACAAATATCAATATATTAGCAAAAACGAATCCCACCGTTTGTTTCCCTATTTCATACTTACTGACTTTTTCGCTTGTGGGTTCCCGAATAGGCGGGCTACACTTCCATTATTCCCTGACCTGCAAACAACACCCCGACTTCCGTGATATACAAATTGATTTTCGGACTCCCACATCATCCCCTCTTTCGTGTTACACATTTTGCACTCAAAAGTTCCCATACATACAATTTGATCATCGGGGCCTCAAGTCTCCTCAGGAACCCTTGTCACCCTATTTTGAAGCCGGTCCGAAAGCTTTCCACACTTGGCCATTTCTTGGAATCTCTTTCGTGGATCATCGGGTTGGTGGGTTCAGGAAATTTCCAATTCCTAGTCGTTGTTTCCTGTGCCCGCCACCTTCACACTTCTTTCCAAGTATATGCAATAAGTATACAATTTCTCCAGAAACATGCAGAAAATATCTTGCCAGGAATTGGGATATCTATTACAGATTTAAATATATTAGCCCTTCTTTCCCCTCTTCTATACTTAACCAAATTCTCGTTTATTTTTCCCCTCTACTTTCTCTTTCTAGTTACTTAGTCGTTTTTCCGAAAATGTCTAACTGCGTGGGTTGGCGGACTCAGGAGTTCACATTTGCACTCGTTCTTTTATATCGCGACTCCGACCAACCACTTCCCCATTCCATACCTAGCCACTTTTTTTATCGTGGATTCCCGAGCAGGCGGGCTCTAGATTGCACTTCCATTATTCTGTCACCTACAAACAACACCCAAACTTTCGCGATATACAAATTTACTGTCAGACTCCCACATCATACCCTCTTACATGTTACACAGTTTGCACTCAAAAGTTCTGAGACCTATAATTTGACCGTTGGGTCCTCACATCTCCTGGGGAACTATTGTCAGCCCATTTTGAAGCTCGTTCGTTCGCTTTCCATACTTGGCCATTTCTTCAAATCTCTTTCGCGGATCGTCGGGTTGGCGGGTTCACGAAATATCCAATTCCTAATCGTTGTTTCTTGTGCCTGCCACCTTCACACTTCTTTCCAAGTATGCAATAACTGAGGTTTAATGCTAACTGCTCACCATGCCTCGAGGAGACAGTCATACTAACTGTCCCTACACAACTTGTCCAGAAACATGTAGAAAATATCCTTCCAGGTAATGGGATATCTATTACAAATATCAATATATTAGCGAAAACAAATCCCACCAATCGTTTCCCTATTCCATACTTACCGACTTTTTCGATTGCGAATTCCCGGACAGGCGGGCTCAATATTTCCCTTCCATTGTTCCGCGACCTGCAAATGGCACCTGGAATTCCACAAATATACCAACCGGCCGTTGGACTGCCCCATCATGCCCTCTTCCGTTTTATGCGTTTTGCAGTCAAAATTTTCAAGACATGCAATTTGACCGTCGAGCCCTCACCACTCCTGAGAATCCCCTGTAACCCTATTTTGAAACTCGTCCGATCGCTTTTCATACTTGGCCATTCCTTACTTGCTCTTCCCCGTCCCCGTCACCTTCACACTTGTTTATAATAAAAAATTGTTTATAAAAACATTATATATATATATATATATATATATATATATATATATATATATATATATAT
>ML787020.1:287943-298594 GCA_009831015.1 Picea engelmannii
TATAAGGTCTTATTTCCAAATATGCAATTAGTAAGCTTTAATGCTAACAACTCATCATGCAGGAACTGTAAAAATTGTCATTGATGAGCAAAAGGCTCGAGGAGATCTCTCATTAATACGCATTAAACCAATATTTGTGGAGGGTTGTATTATCCCTTCCGAGTGTTAATTTCAAACATCATGGAATGTCATTCGCGCGTCGTCGGGTTGGCGTGTTCACGAAACCTCCAATCCTTAATTGCTCTTCGTCGTACCCGCCACCTTCACACTTCTAAGTATGCAATAACTAAGCTTTATTGCTAACAACTCATCATGCAGCACCCATAGAGATTGTTATTAATGAGTGAAAGGCTCGAGGAGATTTCTCATTCACACGCATTGAACCAACATTTATGGAGGGTTATATTATCCCCTCCAATTGTTCATTTCAAGCATTGTCTGGAGAAAACAGACGTTCTCATAAACTTATGGCACCAACTCGACAACAGTTTTGTGGAGATACAATGAACATCTTCAGGCGTGAGGACCAGAGCTTCCAGTGGTCCAGGGCATATTCTTACTACTCATCCCCTTCAGCCCAGAACGAAATAATTTGGACCTCTGGAATTTCTCGTGCAGGCTGTGTCCCTGAAGTTTTTTACTGTAAGGATCTGGTCTCTTGGTGCGTCGATAAATATATTTCAGGCCAAATAATTATTCCACTGTGGGACCACTCTCATGTTTCTTTGTCACCTCAGGTCTTCTTCTAGATGTTAATATTGTCGGAGCCAACATTGACGTTCAGAGGAGAAGACTCCAAGCAGTTCCTAAGAAAGCATAATAACAGGTTGGACCTCTTGCCCGAGTTCCTAGATGACTTGATGGCAGTTCCTGAAAATATCACAAACTTGCAAGTTAGTTCATGTAGAAATCCATTCCGGGAAATTGCCTGGCTATTTACAAGAATAACGGGATAGGAATCCACATCAACTATTTCCCACATGGTTCTTTATATTTTGTATTTCACGGTCAAGGAACGAGCCATTTTTTTATTGGGGGAAGTTAATTTCCCTTGAAATTTGTTCCCAATTGTCAAGCTTCAAAAAGGAGAATAAATTTTATATGTCATCCTACTTGGTTTTCGTGATAGCACATTGTTGTCTGTTTCCAAAACTGTCTCTATCCAAGAAGGTAAACTTGGAATTCGACCCAGTAACCTTCTGGTACCAGGCCTTGTGGAGGCACAAGGCCTCCCACTATTTTTATGAGGTTTTTAATGACTTCGTCTCTATTTTCAAAGTTTTATTATTAGGAAAGGATGCTCCCCGCATGTTTGACCAAGAAACCAAGTTTTTGGACAGGAATGGGGCACTTGAACAAATGGAGAATTGCAGTGTGATAAGGATTTTTGGCTCTAAGGAAAATCCTGCTCTCCTTCCATGTCACATTACGTACATAATGTTTGTTACAGAAATAACAAGGCAATACAACTACTGGTTGCATCTATTCCATGAGAAGAGAAAAAACAGTTCATTCCTCTGCCTTGGAAAGTCGGGGACTTCGTGTTGAGGAACGCCAACAAAATTGATGAATTTGCAACACATTTCAACAACTTGAACCTAAGATATGTTGAAAGGCTAAGAGGGTTCGACCCTAATGGAATTTTTTTAGAACATTTACTTGCAGTTGGCTTCAACAATTCTTTTTTTCAGAGACACCTAAGCAAAAACAGACACACTGACGACAACACTCCTGCTTTTGATGTTGATGACCTAGACACATTGCAAAGCACCACTGAATTGTACAAGAAACAGGGAAAAGGCCCCAATGAGAAGAGTGTTCAATCCCCGAATACCACTCCCAAGAGTACGACATCCCGGAGCATTGCTCCAACGGCCCACCCCAGTAAGAAAGCAACCCAGAATTCTTCAAATGGAGGAGGAGATAACAACCCTCCTCGTGCTAAAATTGATAGTTCTCATAAGCTTCCCGTGAAGAAGAAGAGAAAAAAAAATGTAGGGCAAGCGAAAGAGCCCGAAATTGAGAGTGAGAACATGGAACTTGAGATTGATCTGGATAGTGTATTCCACAACCTTGATCAGCCCGGAGATGCGATCCAGCATAGTTTCCCAATGGAAATAACTGAGACCAAATTTTTTTACGAAGATGAATCCTTCGTATTCCAGAGCATTTTTTTTTTACATCGAGTCTAAAAATTTAATTATTGAAAAGAGAGATGTAAAAAATAAGAAAGGGAAATCTCGTTCAAAGATTAACCTTGGGAACATGTGGTCGTCCCAAATCTCCCGACTTCACCCAGCGATCAGAGATGCTCTTGATGATTCCATTGGAGGCATTGAGGCCGAGAATGCCAGACTGAAGGACCGAGTCAAGGAATTGGAGGAAGCTTTGATTTCTATGCCATTGCTTACCATTCCTTTAGCAATAGCCATGCCTGCCACCCCTGCAACCAAGTTTAAAGGATCCTCCAGCCTTCTCGCATCGTGTAGAGGCTATGTGGAGAAGAATATCAAGAAAATAATGGAACTGATTACTAAGGCCTGGGAAACATCACAAAGTACGACTTCCTTTGGAACGAGTGCACATGCTTTGCACAAACATTTGTAGGCGGATTTAAAAAATGAAGAAAGTTTCTATTTAGACACGATCATCCCTTTTGGCACCCATTTCAATAGCATGACATATACAAGAAGAAGACAAGAAGATCTCCCCTCCCAAAACCGGATCACTCAATTAAATGCATGCTGGAAAGAGAAAGTGAAGAACTTGCATCTCATTGTCCAATCATGTGAACAAGCCATATCAAAGAAAGAAAAATTATTCAGAAAGCTGACCGAAATAGACTTAGTTGGAAGGACCAACGAGGTCCAATACCACAACTTAATCGTCAACTCCTTGCCCTTAACTAAGAAAGCCTTCGATAAACAAGTTGATATTTTTAAGGGGTTGTCTTTATAAAAATTTTACAGCATCCTTGAATATGGTGAAGATGACGTGGACAACTGGCTAGTTGACTATTCGGTACAAAATGAAGAAATTGATCAGGCTCTATGTAATCTTTCTATTGATCTAAGGGAATTAGAAAATAAACTTTTCAACATAAAAATCCGGGATGAGATCAACGTGCCCCCCTTGAGAGGCTACATTGAATAATGGGTCCAAAGGGCAATGGAGCAGGTCGTCGACGGAAGACAACAGACAGTTGGCACGATTCCAGTAGTCGTCGACGACAACAATAAAAAGGCATCAACAAGCAAATAGCAAAAGGGGTGATATGTACCATCAATGTAAGTCTATACTGATCACATCCTGCTTTGTTTATCAATCTAGTTATTCCACCTTTTTAAATAAAAATGTCTAGCCAAATACTAATACCTTCCAATTTTTTCTTTTCAAGTATTACTCTCTACCATCGCCCACTTCTTCTTTCCACAGTCCTATTTCTTGTACATATTTCTCTCATGGTCCGCGGAAGCCCCAATCCCAGTCTATATGACAAATGCATTTAAATTTACAAGAATATGTAACAAACTATATTATTTTTTGATATATTTCAAATAAAACTATTTTTATCTCATTTTATATTTATGTACTCAGAAATTTTTATCTTCAACTATGTTGAATGTCAAGAAATTGTGTTTATTTAATTTGAATGTAACTTTATATGTATCTTTTGTGTTTTATATTTTTCTCATGCATATCTTTTTCTCCTGCTATGTAATAACTTTATTTGTCCTGGCACATATAGAGACACACAAGCCAGATGATCTATGAAAATTGTACTTAACTCTAACTAGTTGGAAGTATACAAAAATCATTATGAATGAATTTCATAAATACATTGAAGAGATAAAACATGCAAGGTAGGAACTGAAATTTCGAACATAGCAAGTCACACTACTGGTAATAACGAAAATTTTGAACATAGAAAGATGGATTATATACTTTCAAAAGCTAAATGGGGCTCTAGAGGCCACGTGTCATTTCCTGCATGGATACCACCTGTTCTTCATGCTGCTTGCCATGTCTCCGCTACAGTTTCCATCTGCCTTCGCTAATTTTTCCCCATCCCTGTGCATTTATTCCCAATTCAACCCGGCAGGGACTACGCTGCCATGCAACACTTGTTTTCACATGTACTTATTTTCACATGTGATTCTTTATAGCCATATTGGTCAAAAGCATTCTTATTAATCCTTCATAAAGATAAACTTACATTATACAACTTATGAGTCTTTGGTATAATGTTTGTCACTTGACTAAGTGTTTATATTCTCTACCACTACTATCTTGTTCTATAAGTTCAAATACTAATCGTTTGTACATAGAACTTATTGGAATGCACACAAGTTCTTGGGGTTCCAAAATAATGCTTAAGGAATGTGAAAACTTGTTAAAAGTTTCTTTATAGAATATAGGTTCAGTGTGAAGAATGCAAAATAGTGGTACCACCACACAATCTAGAAAATGTAGGAACATGATTGGATTGAGCAATAAAGTCAACAAGTTTTTTTAGAAAATACTTGCTTTAGAGTTGATTATGAGATAATGCAAATAATGAAATTCTCTATGGATTTACATGTTTCTGTCTATTTTGAATTGTTTGGGATCTTTAATGGGTCAATTTGTGTAGAAAAAAGTTATGGTTAGGCATGTTTTGGTCTCTAGGCACATAATCAACTAGGATGGTAAGACCTAGAGTGGGTAACTCAAAGACCAACGTAAGTGGAGTGAGCGTGTTTAATGGTTCCATGCATAAACATTAATTAATTTAAAGAATTTTAAAGCCTAAGCTAGTATATGATAAAAAATTCACTCTGAGGTTGGTAATCTAAACAATCGTGTACGACACTTAGATTGTATTACTTAGGCTTATTAGTGAATCTAACATCAAGCAAATGTTTGACTTGGTGAAAATAACAATATAATTAAATCTATAGTTTTGTAAGATGTAGTTACATTTATGGGAATGCTTATAATAGATAAATTTATGTAATTTTAATGAGTAATACACAAAGTTTGTTATAGGGTATTTATAAAGTTTCTTGTATTCTCAAGGAGAGAGGCATATGTAATTTGTAAAAGGAAGACAATGCATTATATTAGTTTGGAGATTGGGTGAGATTAGAGGCCATTTGTGGAAAAATTTATTCTTTGAACCTGTTGTAAGGAGATTTAGTTGATTGAAGACTCCAATCGAAAATAGTTTTGTAACATGTGGACTCCAATCGAAAATACACAACACAATTTCACAATTGTTCTTTTATTCAATTGATTGAAGGAATACGAATACAACATGAAGGTTCAATTCCTTTTTATCCCTCAACACTTCTCACTCTGCACACTCAACCACCACACACTCATATGTACTCGCATCTATCCAACCTTTAATACAAGAGGGACCAGATCAATCCAATCCACAGAGATAGGATCGGTTCTGGCCAAAATTACACAAAGACTCTAATTAGCTTGAAACAACCTAATTATGATCCTGAAAGATAGGATCAAATCCAAACATAACTCCTAATTTATCTAACTCTTCCACCTCCAATTACATTCATGGCAAAATTTCCCACAAACTTCCTTCTTCTCGAACACCCTAGACTATTACAAATAATTAAAAATAATTACAATAAGAAAACCAACCTCTCTCATAAATTTCGTAAGACCTTAGAGGTCAAATACTAGATTGTTGTAGAAGATGCTCATGCATCATATCTCCGAGCTAATTTTGTTTTATATGGTATTAGAGTCGCATGTTTTCATTTTGGGAGACTTGTTGGATTTCATTTTAAGAGGGATGATAGATAATGGCATTCCTTATATGCAATCTAGAGATGTGGGCAACATGAGGTAGAGGACAAGTCCTCTGCAACTATTGTGTTTAACTCATGGCTCCAAATAAATTGCATGTAATTGATGGAGACACTATTATCAACTCAAAATATGGTTTGCCTCAACTTTGCAAGTGTTTGAAGGACTCATGGAGGAGTTAAGATACAAAGTTTTGGGGACTCAAGGAAGAGATCTTTGAGGGAGTTGATGAGTATGCAATACAGTGATTTAAGACTTGCCATTATCAAAGATGGAGATTGTCAAGTTGAATATTGCAAATGTAACTATGACTTGCAAGGAAAGTTTAGGCAACAGATCATATAGTTTTATTTTCAAATGTAAAAGAAAGAAATTTTATTATATTAAGACTAGTCTATTTCCATCCTAATTCTTGATCCATTAATAGTTAAGAAGAGATCAAATCTCTCAAAGTTCAAACCTTTCTTAGATTGCAAAAAATTGAGAAAATATTTGCACCTCGAGAAATTTAATCTCTTTGTGTGCTTCATAGTGTTAAGGCCCTAACACTCATTTATTATTAGTTTATTAGTTATGATTAGGTCACTTAGTGGTATGTTACATCATGCTCACTTTATCTCCTATTTATAATAAAGAAGATTCATTTGTATAGAAATATTGTCTTGTACATTGGATATATTGTAAAAGGAGGCTTCCCCCTCAAATTGGATTATTATTCATTGATTATTTTGGAGTTTGGATAATAACATTTGGTATCGGAGCATATGATCCTGGGGTTTCACTCCTTCAATCAATACATCTTGGAATTTTCGATATAATTTTTTTGGGGGAAGTTTCGGACAACTAAATTTTGAGGATACTGAGGAGACATATCTAGGTACACCTAGTAAAAATTAAAGGTACTTTTTCATTATACTTTATGAGATATATCCTGTAGAAGTTAGGGTTTGTGACTAGTCTTGAAATCGGTTCCAAACGAGTCATCTTGGAATTTTTGCTATAATTTTTTTTCGGAAAAAAGTTTTAGATTGTGAAATTTTCAAGATCCTGAGGAGACATAACAAAGTACTTGTGGTAGAAATTTCAAGTTTGGATTGTTTTAATTTTTGAGATATAGATTGTTGAAATTAGGGTTATTTAACTAGTCCTAAAACTAGTCTCAAACATGCGTTCTTGGTAGAAGTGACATATATGAAGCTTGGTAAGTCCAAATTGAGTGCCACCAATTCCTTTGGAAATATTACAAACCATATTATTTCAGGTAAAATGTTTAGAATGAGACCTGAAATATTGGACATGTGGCATTCCATACAAGTTCACTATCTTGAAAGAGCCAAGAATCAATAAGTTTTGGGAAGGTTATCATAACTTTCACTTGGAACATAAAATTTTGGTCATACCTATGGCATTGTAGAGAAGATATATCATAGTACTACAGGCCAAAATTTCATACTCGGAAAGGATGAAAGTTCAGAGATACATCAGGACAGAGATCGACTAGAAAAGCAAACTCAAAATCAAGGTTTTAAAGGTACATAACTTACAATTGGCATAACTTTTGATTGGAAGATATGTTTTTGTTGATTCAAAATTGGTGATAAGGAGAAAAAAGAGGAGTATCATTATTGTTATCCCATATGGATAAGGGTGCTCCAAAAATTATGTCACTAATTAAACCTCCAAAAAGATTATCCATGACTCATGAAGAAAATGAAGAGATACATAACCAACTATCCAAATTAGAGGACCAACTTAATGAATTGAGTGCCAGGTCAATAAAAAATAACAATTTGGTGAACACACAAAGATAAATACAAAATATGGATGAAAAGATGAAATAGGTGGAAAATAAGATGGATGAAAATAGGGAACAAATGGAAAAGAATATGGATGAAAATATGGAACAATGGAAAAGAAGATGGATGGAAAAATGGAATAGATGGAACAAAATTTGGTGACCAAGATCATACAAACCCTGGATGGGAGGATTCCTAAGCAACATTGTGATTGAAGAGACTCATGAAAATAAAGGTAGTGTTAATGTTGAACAACCTTCTAGTAATAATCATTTTCAAGTGGATTTAAATCTAACAGTGGAGTTAATTATGGATGGGTTCCTAAGGGTGTCAACTTTCCCAAGGTTGAATTAAAGAAGTTTGATGGAACAAAAGTCTTTACAAGTGTGAACCAAATAGAGCAATACTTTGAGTTGCATAATATTATGGATGATAAGCAAAGGATTTCCTTAGCAACCTTGTACTTTGAGACAAAAACCTATCAATGCCATCAATGGGTACTTAAAAGGAAGCCCCATTCTTATTATTATACTTGGAGTTTATTTACAAGAGACTTAGAAGCACAATATGGAAAATTTTGGGAACAAGACTACTTTAGTCAATTGACACGAAACAAGCACTTAGGAAATATTGAAGATTATAGTTTAGAATTTCAGGTGTTGGCCACAAGGGTGGATAACATAAGAGATGAACCTTTGTTGGAAGCTTACATGGGTGGATTAAAGGAAGATATTAAACATGAGATTTTCTTAAAACATCCTGAAAATATTATGGAGGCTATGCAATTTGCTCGTCATATTCAAGCCAAGAATATTGCTACACACAATTCTACCATTAGAACATATCCATGAAACAAAGATTGATTTGGGGCTCACAAGGCAACCCTGCCTTAACCTACTCGAATATCACAGAAGGAAATGGAGGAAAGGAGAAAAAAGATTATGCTTTGGTTGTAATAACAAATGGTTAGAAAGGGCATAGATATCAATAAACAAAATTGTTCACCTTGGAGAATAATGATGAAGAGGAAATTGAGACATCTACACAAATGGATGAGGAAGAAATATTGAACTTAAAAGAGAGGGAAAAAGATGTAGAAATTATGTTCAACATTGATAGGTGTGAAATATATATTCATACATTGGCAGGTTTGTTAGCACCTCAAGCCCTTAAGATTGCATGATACATTAAGAAGCAAAAGGTGGTAGTTATTATTGAATCAGGTAGTACCCATAACTTCATTGATAAAATATTAGCAGAGAGCCTCAATTGTATTGTGTATCCAGTGACAAATTTTAAAGTTTTGGTTACTAATGGCGGGAGTATTGATTATGTAGGAAAATGCCACAACATTAAACTTAGTATGGGAGAATATAACTTAGAAAGCCAAGGTATTCCATTCCCATTGGAGGAGTAGATATTGTTCCAGGGGTTCAACGGTTGAGAACATTAAGTACAATTTCTACAAACTATAAGGAATTATTCATGAAATTTGAATTAGAAAGATTCAATATGAACTTAAAGGGTTAAAATATGCACTTTCTTAGGTAATTCACTCTCATATAATGGAAAAGCTCCTAAAAAAGGGTGGTATAGGAGTTGTGGTTAGACTTTATTCCATGGAAGTAAAGAAGGAAGATGAGAATATTCTAGAGGAAGTAAAATGCACCTTGGAAAAGCACCATAGGGTATTCCAAGAAATTCCTAAAGGGTTACCTCCATCTAGAGATCATGAACATCAAATTGAATTAATACCTAGAAGTACTCCTAATAAAACGCCTTTTAGATATCCTCATCAACACGAGGGGGAGATTGAGAAAATGGTGCAAGACATGCTAGATTCAAGTATTATTCAACCAAAAAGGAGTTCATTTTCATCTCTAGTAGTGACGGTGAGAAAAAAAATACAATTCCTAGAGAATGTGTCCTGATTATAGGGATCTAAATAAAATCACCATAAAAGATAAATTTCTTATTCCAAATATTGACGAGCTTCATAGAGTGGCTTATTTTACAAAGATAGATCTTAGATCAAGATATCACCAGATCAAATTAAGAAAAGAAGGCATTCTGAAAACAACTTTTAGAACACATGAAGGGCGTTATGAGTTCTTGGTCATGCATTTTGGGTTGACTAATGCTCCTACTTTTCAAAGCCTTACGAACATTTTTTTTTTACCCCAACTTAGAAAGTTTGTGTTGGTTTTCTTTGATTATATAGTTATCTATAGAAAATCATGGAAAGACCACATTAAACATGTGGATAAAGTCCTACAAATTCTCGAGAAAAATCAATTGTATGTAAAAAGATCCAAATGTGCTTGTGGGAAACAAGAATTAGAGTATTTGGGTCATATTGTTTCAAGGGAAGGGGTTAAGGTGGATCCTCAAAAGATCCAAGCTATTACAAAATGGCATGTTCCTAGGAACATCAAGAGTCTTAGAGGATTTTTGGGTCTTACATCGTATTATCAGAAATGTGTTAAGAATTATGCATGCATTGCAGGCCCACTCACATCTCTCTTGAAGAAAAATTTATTTGCATGGAATGAAGAGGCTACCTTGAAATTCTCTCTCTTAAAAGATGCCGTGTCTTCTACACTAGTATTGGCAACACCTGATTTTGGTAAAACATTCATAGTCGAATGTGATGCATCGGGACAAGGAATTGGAGCAATATTGATGCAAGAAGGGATACCATTGGATTTCAAAAGTAAACAATTCAAGGGAAAAAACTTGGTGAAATCTACATATGAAAAATAAATGGTAGCAATCTTACATGCAATAAAAAAATGGTGACAATATCTCATTGGGCGCTATTTTAAAGTCAAGACAGACAATGATATCCTAAAGTACTTTTTGGAGCAAAGATTGTCATCAGAAGAGCAACAAAAATAATGCAAGGGTTTGATTTTGAAATAATCTACAAAAAGGGGAAGGACAATGTGGTAGCAAATGCCCTTTCCAGAATAGAAGAAGCCTCAAGTTTATATTCCATTACATCTTCCATTCTTGTATGGTTGGAAAAAGATCGCCATGAA
>ML787020.1:299516-325744 GCA_009831015.1 Picea engelmannii
TAATAATAAGTGACAGAGATCCAAAATTCATTTTTTTTTTTGGAAAGAATTATGGAAGATGAGTGGAACAACACTAGCTATGAACTCAACATATCATCCCCAAACAATTGGTCAAACATAAATAGTTAACAAATGTTTAGAGGATTATCTATGTTGTTATTCTTCAGACAAGCAATCTCAATGGGTGAAGTGGCTTCCTCTAGTGGAATGGTGGTATAGTACCCCTATCACACATCTACTAAGATGTCCCCATTTGAATCCCTTTATGGACATCTAGCTCCTAGTATCTCATACTTTTTGCAGGACCAATCAAAAGTACAAGAAATAGAATCACATATGGAGAAGACTAAAGCAACTTTGACAATTCTTAAGGAAAACCTTCAAATGGCACAAAACAATATGAATCAACAAGTAGATCAACATCGAAGTGAAAGACAATTTGAGGAGGGTGATTAGGTATTTTTGAGACTACAACCATATAAACAATCTACTCTCAAACAAAAGAAGAATAAGAAATTAGCTCCAAAATTTTATGGACCCTACAGGATTATTAAAAAGATTGGACAAGTGGCGTATGAGTTGGATTTTTCTTCTTCTCGCATTCATAAGGTTTTTCATGTATCTCACCTAAAAAAGGTTTTTGGACAAACTATGTGAGGGCAGAAAAAACTTCTAGAATTAGATGAAGAAGGGAAGTCAATTCTTGAATCGGAAAAAGTTATTGATGGACCTTTTATATCTCTTTGAAAAAATACCATTATGGAGTACCTAATCAAGTGGAAGAATACGCCTCTAGAAGAAGCTACACGGGAAAATGAGCAATTCATGAAGAACCACTCTCAATTACAAGCTTTGAGTTAAAACATTTTTTTTAAAAGAGGGGCTACGTTAAGGCCCTTAAGCCCCTAACACTCATTTGATATTAGTTTATTACTTATGATTAGGTTGGCTCAGTGGTAGGTTACATCATGCTCACTTTATTTCTTATTTATAATAAAGGAGATTCATTTGTACATGCATATTGTCTTATGCATTGGATATATTGTAAAAGGAGGTTTGATCCGAATAAGATCCAGCAAGAACTATTGGCTATCGACACATGCTCTAAGATGATCAACGTAGACAATGTTTAAGGATATCGATGAAGAAGAGATCAACTTGTTGGCGTGAAGGGCCCCATGCCATCATGATTGATGTTTACCATTGTATGTAATGTAGTCTAAATTCGAATTGATATGTAAAGTCAGGCAATATATGGTTGTACGTAAAAGAGACATTCATGAGACCTTTTCCACATCGGAGAAAAGACAAACAAACAAAGAAAATAAGGAGAAATGAACTGGAAAGAAGCTGAAGTGTTGGGGACACCTGCCCTTCCAACTATCCTTTCGGTTGACTCAGTCTTCTATATCATGTTTCCCCACAATGAGAGAGGGGTTCTTTGGCTGTCAATGATGTAGAGAGGCTGCCCAAATGTCATGGAGGAGCATAGAGATGAACCAGAGAGCCTGTAACTTGCCCATTGTTGAATAATAAAGATCACGACTGAAGCCAAAAGAATGTTGGTTTTCCCGTTTGGGTTTCCAGGGTAAATTCTAAGTTGTGTGTGTGTGTGTGTGTTAGATGTGGATTAGGTTGTATATGGGTGAAATTGTTTGCACTGTAATTTAATGATAATGGTGTGCACTAAAAATTAATGGTGGTATGTGTTTTGTTTCGGTAACGAGAAATCCATGCTAGTTGGAATCTAATTTCGTTTTTACTTAGATGCAATTTCCCATGGGTCAGTAAGTCAGGCTAACAACTCTTTAATCTTACCCATACATTGATTCTGAAGTTGGAAATTGATGGCCATCCTTCCATAGTCATTGCTATTTACTTGGGGTTTTATAATTTTGTTTTAAGAGTCGTTGGGGATTTTCTCTCACTCCTAGAGTCAGGTTAGTTGCTAGTTGGTGTCCACAAATTGTTTGTCGATCGTGCCTCACATTCTTGACTTTGTTGGAGTGTTTTCCTTTTCCATATATCATATACATGCCATGCCTTGAAATCTGGGGTCGCATGGGCATTTATTAATTACCCATGCATAAAATACACGTTTTTGCAATTCAGTCAGCTATCAATTACACCCCAAACGATTTTCTCTATTGTTGAATTCCCAACTCAACTTCCAAAACGTTTTGATGTGTCGTGGATTACCAAAATCACCCTTGGGTGTCTTTGTATGTTGTGGGTCACCAAAATAACCTTCAATATGTTTTCCCACGCCATTGTTTCTTAAATTTTCCCTCTAGCCAATTTTCCCAACAATTGGTTGCCAAAACCGACTTTCGGAATTTGGTCCTTCACGACTAGACGTCAAATCCGCCCTCCAAGTTACTCTCTTCATTATTGATCAACTTGACTCGCCCTTGAATGTTTCAACTTCACTGTTGTTCATTTTTTCCCTTCTTTATTGGGCTGACAACAAATCATAGTCGACACGATCTGCCCTCTGATCGACTGGGCTTTCAATTGGTCGATTCAGTTCACTAAGTCGACCAAACTTTAGTCGACTTGACTTGGTCGACTTGTGTTTTGTCCGACTCAGCTTTCGACCTGACTTCTAAGAGTTCGACTTCCTTAGAAATTGGTCAACTCAAATTGGGGTTGGGAAACCAATCTATTTTTTTTTACTAGACTTTGGCTCGGCTAGTCAAGTTTCTATAAGTTGATGAGAACTAAGGTTATAGTGAATAGAAGAGGATTTTGTGTTAGTGATATGGATAGGCTATAAGCCTTTTGTTTACAGATCAAGGTTTCCCCCTCGAAGTGGATTATTATTCATTGACTATTCTGGAATTCGGATCATAACTAATAGTTCTAGGGTTAAGATGGATTTAGGCTTGTATTATATATGTATGTTTTTTTTAATATTTTATATTAAGACCAACCTAAATCCATCTTAACCCTTGATCTATTAAGAACTAAGAGGGGTCAAATCTCTCAAGATTAAAAAAAAAATTAGAGTGCAAAAAATTGAGAAAATGCTTGCATCTTAAGGAATTCAATCTTTCTAAGTACTTGATAATTCTGTAATTAAAATAAATCTAAAATTATATTATATATATGTGTATCTTTTTTTTTATATAATATTTGATAACAATACATCAACCTTATATATTTTTTATTTTTTATTTTTTAAATAATATTCTTGTCCACATATGCCACATCATCGTTACATGTGACACATATCCCCATACATGGTGTAGAGTGTGCCTCTCAATGTAATAAATAAGGTGAGATGCAAAGGGAAACAAGTCCTTGCCAATTGTGCAGAGGAAATCACGTGTTCTAGCAAAGCTCTGGTACGATCAATGGCATAGTTTCTGGACCAAACGCGAATCCATGGTCCTATCTGCTAATGGCTCTGTTGAAACAAGTAGCTCAACTCCAATGGTCTGTAGCAAGGAGTCGCAAAGACATACTTCTTTGTTGTCCTAGTCTCGATGTTATCCTCGACACTCCTTATTGAATCCAGGGATAACACCATACCATAAATACTATTTGAAGGATCATACTTGTAAAACAAAACAAATAAACATATGTTTACAAACTAAATCCTGGCAAAATAACTCAAATAATCTAATTATCACAAATGGAATTAAAATTTTACAACAAATACAAACAAGAATAGAAAGTACTGAAGCACTACTAGTTCATACTAGCAAAATAATTTGAGATTATGTCAATATCACAAAAGAGTTAAATTTCCCAGATACTGAAAGCATCAAGAGAGGTCGTAATGAAAGCACAACTTGCAAACAGATACAAGTAAAGAAAATGTTGAACTCACTTGATTCCTAGATCACATTGAACCTTATGAATCATTTATGGCAGGAACCTACTGAACAAGTTACTGAGACTTACCTTGACAAGGAAGCTCGAGAAAGAACTACCCTAGACAAGTTACTGGAACTTACCTTGACAAGGAAGCTCGAGAAAGTACTTCCATGGACAAGTTGTTTATCTACCTTTGGGTGACCGAGGAAGGCGAATATACGAGGCTAGGCAGACTACTAAAAAAATTGGAAAAAAGAAAGTGCCCAGTAAAATCTCTACTGACCAACAGACTGCTGAAAGTTTTACAAGTTCAAATCCAGTTACAGAGGTCATTTAATTGACATCCCAAGCATGGTATGCATGAAACCAGTTAGGAGTGTAAAACCTTGATACAGTAGCAAGTTGGCTTTCTTGAGCAACAATCAAAGCTATGATGAATGAAAATTCACTAAAATCGAAGAGATTGTCACGCCAGGAGTAATAATATCAAAGAATATAGGCGCTATCGTCAATCAAAATTCACGAACTTCGAAGAGACGTGTCATCACAGGGATAATGGTATCAGAGAATGTTGACGTTACTGTAAATCAAAATTCACAAAATTCGAAACCTTTAGGTTGGATGGATGAAAAACACACTCATAAACCTTTATTATGGATGGAAGGACGAGCCCAACCTCAACATGACAAAACTTGACAAAACTGTAACAAAACAATAATATTTCTATCCAGCTAGTGCTCCTTTGAGCCTACACAAATCATCATGGAGAATATGTTGTGTACATATGACATCCATGCAAAACACTAGGAACGTGGTAAGATTAAATTTAATATCCTCTTTAGCCTATTTTTTTAGTTTTAGTATTTTGGCAATTTTGGGTTTTTGGAAAAATATTTTTCTCACTCGATTCAGAGATAGGACGAAGGCCCCTAGTTTCCAAAACACTTTTGACAACTCTAGGTTTTTCACAACATATATTTTGCCCATTCGATTAAGAAACAAGGGCAGCACGCTGCATGTACTGCCTCCGAAAACTTTACTTGTTAGTGTCTGCACGGCTTATATAAATAATATTCAGACATTTCCTTAGTCATTCGAAAAGAATGCAGATTTGTACTTCCCATGATCTTTATAATAATTAAAAAAATAAAAACATCTCAATGTTTCTTATATTTTAAAATATAACTTAAAAGTTTAAAAATTACTACATACAAATTTCTATAAAATTATACTAAAAGATTAAAAAATGTTAATAAATGTAAAATTATTGAAATTGAAAGATTAAAAAAATATTAATAAATGTAAAATTATTGAAATTAAAAAATTAAAAAAATATTAAGAAATGTAAAATTATTGAAATTTTAATAAGTGTAAAAAAGTTGACATTTAAAATTTAAATTTTTACCTCATTCGAAAAAACAATACAATATTATATTTTAACATATATTATAATACAATATTACATTATATTGCATTACATTATATTAGTTTTTTTGTGGTCTTGTTTTTTCTCATTAATTTAAGGTTTTGAAATAGTGAAGGTTGCAATAACACTATCAAGTTATTGACCAATGAAAAGTTAAAAAAATACTATTTTTGTTTTAAAAAAAAATAAAAAAAATAATAATTGTTATGTTGAACATTTAAATTGATATAAAATTTTCAAGTCAACACAAAACTAATATGAAAGTCAATGCTAACTTTTTTTTCCACGAGAAATTATCTCGATATATATTAGAGATATATATCATTTACATTCACTGTATCCAGTCTGGCACAACAGCCATTACAAATTTCGTCCCGGAGACCCAGTAGGGTTTGACCTCGAGACCTCCTCCCAACACTTGGAGGAAGGTCCTGTCTTTACCAATCGCGCTGGACTCGCGGGACTAAGTCAATGCTAACTCATTGTTATATACTACCTTCGGCAGTACAATAAGAGGAAGGCTTTATTAATGCATATATAGTTAGGACGATCAACACAGTAAAAGAAGAAGATAACATAATTTAAAAGGTTAAGCTAAAGTTTTAGTTGTAAAAACCGATAATTAAGTTACTATTTTTTATTTAAAAAATAAAAAATATATTTTATAAATTATAAAAAAAACAAATTTATAGTGAAGAAAAGTTCATATGCATTAAAAAATAATACAAATGGCTGAAGGATCAAATCGTTCTCATTTATTTGAATAGAGTTTGATTGGGCTAAGTTGTTAAAAAAATGTTTTTCTTATCGGAAGTTATATGCTTAAACTCAAAAGAGTAAGATAAATCCATTTTCAGATAAATTGTTACGTTTTTCTTATTGGAAGTTATATGTTTAAACTCAAAGGAGTAAGATATATCCTAAGATATATCCATTTTCACATAAATTGTTATGTAAAGAGATTTTTTTTACACACATATATTCTTAAAATTAAATCATTATTTATCTCTTCGGGCTTGGTTTTACTTTCTTGCAGATCAAATCGTTACTATGAATAAAAGATTTAAACAAGTTGGCTTTCTCTAAAGTATAATTTTATCCCCAACTTATCTTGTATGCAACAAATTCAATTTATGATATCATATGCAAAACATTTTACGGTCACAATTTTTTAATTAAAGGGGTTACCACAAGACTATGCACTAGTTTGGTCGCAAAGACTAATGTGTTTGAAAACAATATATGTTCTGTCAAATCAATATGCAACAACACTTCTCCCAGGTCATGTTGGACACACTGCAGTCTAGACACATGCATTGTGTACACATGTTTTTTCTCATCCTCCACAAAGGTTACAGTTTCTAGGCGTGTGCACACCACATTTAGGGCCATGCTTCAACAAAAAAACATCAACTCTTAGAAGCTTCAACAAAAATACACCAATGCTTAGAAACCTTGGTAAAGAACTCTGACTGACAAGTTTTTGCTAATCCCTTGGAGCACCTCTTGGACAAATATGCTAGCATGCAATATTATCGTGTCTCAAAGCAGGGACTAATAAAAACCCTCCTGAATACAGACACCCTGCATTATGATTCCAATTAGAGACACAAAAATAATAAATTCATGGTTATCTAAGTATTTATATGCATTAAATCATGTATGATGTTCTAGTGATGTGCTGCGACTGTGGAGCAGATGAAGTGCTAGAAGAAGTTCACTTGCAAATCTACTCAAGAGGCTTTGGTTCCAGATTTCAAGGTTACTCCACCCTTCCTTACACACTGAGAGGGCAACAATACTTTTTTACCACCCAACACTAATGGCCCGGATGGATGAATGTAGAGTGGAATAGAGAGGAGACCTCCCTCTAACTAAGGATCAATCTTGCTTAGAATAGATGCTAGCTCATTGATTCATTGTTCTTGGGGACCAAAACCACTAGTGAGAGGTAAAAATCTAGAAGTAGTAGTTAAAGTAAATGGTTTTGAGTTTCTATTTTCTTTCTAACAACTAATGGTGGGTGCTATAATGTTCTATAATGAGTACTAGTAGTCCTGTAAAAGTTTGATGCATTATGTGTGGAGCCAGGTATACTAAATCCAGAAAAGGTTGCGGGGAAAGATTGAATCGGTAGAGGTTGCCCTTTCCAACGCCCTTGGTCATCCATATATCTTGGTGTGTGGGTGATTTGTGTGTTTTGGCTTTGTTCGTTGGCAAAATCCAACCGCTCCAGTCCACCGACCAGGGAATAACCCGTAGCATAGGAGCTTATGGGTTGGAGCAAGGGAGAACTTGGACCAGGACTAGGTAGAGCTAAAGCTGGTGGAAGAGAAAGACTGAGAGAGTTTGATTATCTAGCAGTTATAGAAGCAAGCACAAGGTAACCAACAATAATATCTCCACCAGTACGGAAGGTCAGAGGCTACTATCCATCATCACTATTCGTCATATGGTCTCAAAGCCAAAAGACTATAGAAGAAAGCAAGGGTAGCAGGAGAGCCAGGACTAGTAGTGATAAATCCAGCACCAACACCAACAACAATGCATCTTACAAACACAACCTACATCAACCTTCATGTACTCTTGTTTTTCTTTACATTGGTAGTTGGTTCAATTCCCCGTATTATGTTGATCTAATCTTAGCTCATAGAATAAGCCTATTAAGGAATGTCGACCAAAATATGTAGACCTGAACAAAATAAATATGTAGACCTTACCGTAAATATTCAATCGCTGCTTGTTGCTTGTTCGCCCAATCTGTCTCTCTATGTCTTTGTTCCCGTGTGCTCTTGGTAACTCTGTTGTATTTTTTATCTGTCTCTCCGTGTCTCTGTTCCCGTGTGCTCTTGGTAACTATGTTGTATTTGTTAACTTTGTTTCCGTGTTCAGGTTCACTGGTGCTTCCTTCATCTCAGGAAATGTTACTTACCTCATAGGATGACTGTGTTTGTGAACTCACAGGTTGGTTGTGCTTGTGACCTACCCAGACTATTGCATTTTTTCTGTGATGTAGGTAGGTAGTGGTAGCAGAAGACCAACATTGTGGAGCATGGTCTTGACTAGTGTCATTGGTGGAGCATGGTCTTAACCAGTGTCATTGGTGGAGCAATACATGTAACAAAACTACTATGCTTCTTTTAGAAAGAAATAAACATGGAGAAAACCTAAACATTTAATGTCTAGAACTAATGCTAGACATGAGGTCTAGCATTAATCCCTACAATTCAAAACTCACTCACCTATGTCAAATTTATCCAAAGTTTGTCTCAATATGAGGCCAAATAAGACTTCAAACATAAAACTTTGGACAAAAATAAAATGTAAATTTAGAAATTTATGAATTGGCAAAAAAATCTTTAGATTAAAACATCGTTTTGATTACATGATTAATAAAAACATCAAAAATCGTTTACTATTAGTCCCTGCAGTCGAAGGGTCGAGACTAATAAAAGTCGATGAAAACACTACGAGTAAAGACTTATCAATACGGAAGGTATAATTGTTGAAGTATGGATATGACGGTGGGGAGAGGGAGCGGGAAAATGAAGTTTGAACCAGGGATTCGAAGGAGAGCCAGGCGTCCATGGACATCTAGATTCCATTACTAGTTGTTCACTTGAACCCTATGCTGCCTTACCTCCATCTTCAGAGCTGATCTATTTTCGGGTGGAGAGACCTTACGTGATTGTTTCTGTGGTGTCTGACATAGCCCTGTTGTTTACACTGCCCTGCACAGTTCTCCTCCCTCTTATTTCTGATAGTTTTACTGTTTTTGTCCTACCCGTTTACTTCCTTACCCCTTCATCATCGCAGCACCAGTTGTTTAACACTTCGGGATCCCAGCCTCTTTAGGGGTCGCTATCGATGCGCTTGGCCACTTGTCTTAGATCCAGAGTCCAGCATTGCCCACGGACCGGCTTCTGTTTCCTTCCGGCCGGATCTCTCTTTATCAAACTCTCCTTAGCGATTGGGAACTGGATCCCAGTCATCTAGTTTGTTTTTTGCGGTGTGGCTGACATCCTTAGACAGCCACTGACCTTTTTGCTACAGTCTTCCCAACCACTTTATCTCTTTATCCAGCTCGGTCACGAAAGGGGCCTCGATTTACTCTCTTACCCGTTGACCTTCTTTTTTAATCTTAACCTAGTCGTTACAGGCCGTTAGATCCTTCTCAGTAAAACTTCTTTTCACCTGAGGCAGGGACTGCTCCACTACTTTCAACCTGTGCCGACTTCCCTCCACTCGACCAGGCGTTATCCTTACCCGGTGGATCTTAGTGGGTCTCATGTGGTCCCCAGTCATCTCCCTTTTACAATGGATGAAATGACCAACACACTTCTGAACACATCTGATGAACTTATTTGGAAGCAGGTTGGCTTTTTCGAGCAAGTGGACTCCCTGGAAAGAAGGAATCTGACCCTTCCTCCTAAGCCTTTTCCCTTTTGCCCTGCCTCTGCCTCTGATGCTCTTGCTGTGACAGATCTTCCCGCACAGAAAACTGCTCCTCTCCCGAGATCTACTCCTACTTTTTCGGTCGGGACCCTCCCTATCCACTCCACTTTTATCTCCGAGTCTGAGATCCCAAGGATCCCACCAGTCACTCACCAAGTGGCTTCCCTTAGTCGCAAGGCATGGAAGTCTAATAGAAAAACAAAGAGATTGGTCCTAGGAGACAGGGTAGGATTGGAAAACCTCTGCAAGATGTCCCTTTGTGCATTGGTAGGCCGCATCTCCTACAAATCCCTGAACCCACCTCCTCTTGAGGACTGGTTAAAGACTGCTTGGGCTCCTCTTATAGGCTACTGTCCAGAAGTCATGTATCTTAAAAAAGGTTGGCTCGGCTTCCTGTGCAGAACCCCTGAAGATGCCTCTCTGCTCTTATCGTCTACTTGGGTTTTCCGGGGCAACAGCCTCATGCTTAAGCACTGGAGAATGGCTTTCAACCCTGACACAGACTGTTTTCAGTTCAGACATTTATGGGTGCTCCTACCGGGACTTCCTCTCCATTTCTGGACTAAAGAAGCTATCAGAGCTATAGGGGACTCCTTGGGAAAGTTCATTGCTTTTAACTCAGCTTCCTTCACAGGCTCCGCGAGGAAGATGGGCAGGGTACTAGTTGAGATTGACATCACGGTTGGTCTGCCTGAGAAGCTGGAGATTGAATGGAGAGGTCGGAAGTTTCTCCAGACCCTGGACTACCTCGGTATTCCTTTTCACTGCAACAACTGCCGAGAAACTGGACATCTCCACCGGAACTGTCCAGGTAAGTCCGGGTCCCTCCTTTCTGAAGAAGTTGAATTGCACCTTAATCCTCCGGACTCTATGATTGCTGACCCATCGCTTGAGCCCATGTTTTATCCCCCGGTTCCTCCCTCCCCTCCCTCTCCTGGTCACCCTGAACCTTTAACAACTAAAATCTTTCACCACTGCCCTTCCCTCTATAACTCACTCTCTTCTCTTGAAAGGGAGACCTTAAATCGGTCCCATTGGCTCACAGATCCCCTCCCTTCTTCCACTGATCCAGTTTTAGAGCCCTCAGATCCCCTTACATCTTCCCTCGTTCCAGTTGTAGAGATTATACAACCACCCTCTACACAGCGCCCTTCACTTGGTTCCCCTCATCCAACCTCCGATCTCACTCGACCAACCTCCGACCACACTCTCCCTACTATTCATCTACCCCATTTGCAACTTTCACCTACAGCACAATCGACTGATCTGCCCGAAACACCATCTCCTATCTTGGGACCGTCGGACTCATCAAACTCTCTTCCGGGCTATAGCCAGCCGTTAGAAAACATTGACTCATTGATGTCTGCTCTGGGCTCTGCGGCCCCTTCTTCCTACTTGTCGGACTCCTCAACACAGTTACAAGCATACAGGGGAAAGGAGCTCTTAATGGTCTCTTCCACGGAGGGAGCTACTTCTTCTCAACACTCAACTAAAGACCAAAGGTCCTTTGCATGGTCGTGCGGACTGGGGGTAGAGTTATCTCCTCTACAAACCAGAAGTTCTAGAAAAAAGAAAGAAGTCAAAGACTCCCTACAGTCGGCTTCTACTGTCACTACTCTCCCAGAAAAGGCCCCCCTTAGAGCGTTGAAGGCTATAGCGCGTTCTAAATGATTGTGCTCTCATTGAATGTGAGAGGTATCGGAGGACTACTCAAGAAGGCCTCCTTTCGTAAGCTGCTTGTTGACACAAATCCAAACATCATTCTCCTCCAAGAGACTCTATCGCCCGATCACATTTCTAGAGATTTTGTGCACTCTCTCCGTTCATCTTGGTTTTCTGCTGCCGCTAGCTCCATCGACAACTCTGGAGGTTTGTTGGCGGCTTGGGATCCAGTTATCTTTGACTTGGTTCCCTACATCACCTGTGGAGGCATACTGCTGCTGGGTCGATGCCTTGCTACTGATCAAGAGATTGCGTTGTTAAACATATATGGTCCCTGTCTGGACAGGTTACATTTCTGGTCGCGCCTCGCAGCAAGTGGCATACTCTCCATCCCCAACCTCATCCTCGGGGGGGATTTAAACATCACGCTCACAACCGATGAACACTGGGGAGGTATTACATCGCCCGCTTCAGGAGGTGCTTTCTACAGGAATCTCTTCTCGTCCTTCAATCTCATTGATATTTTACCAAACTGTATTGTCCCTACTTGGCATAATGGTCGCTCTGGGGATGAGGCCATTGCTAGTAGACTAGACCATTTCTTAATCTCTGGTAACTACCTAACTTCAGCAGCCTTCCCAACCTCGTGGGTGGAGTATCCATACTTCTCCGACCACGCCTCCATCCTCTTACAGCTGAACCGTCCACTACAGCCAATCACTTACCCATTTAAGTTCAATCATCACTGGCTAGCTTCGGCCGACTACTCCGATCTGGTACATTCGACCTGGACTGACCCTCAATTTCTGCTAGAGTGCAACCCGCAGCAGTGCCTACACTGGAAACTAAAGGAGTTAAAAGCTCATTCAAAGATTTGGAGCATTCAAAAGAAGAATTCGGAGGTGGCCCAACTAATTTTTCTAGAGGCGGAGATTAAAAGACTTATACATCTTTCAACAGCTGCAGCCTTATCCTTTGAAAATTCCATTTCCTTAAAAGTGTTAGAACAGCGGAGAGACTACATTTTGCGAGAAGATGAGAAGACCTGGCGACTTCGTAGCCGAGCGACCTGGCTCAAATGGGGCGATTCCAACTCAAAAAATTTTCATAATCTGGCTAGTCACAACAAACAGAGGAAACATATTTGGTCTATTCAAAGTGAGGCAAAGGAGAAGCGTTGGGGCAAAGAGGACATCAAGGCGGAGGCGATCACTTATTTCAAACAACTATTCAAGGGAGACGACAGTCCACTTCTTCAACAAAAAGTTGCTACCGCAAGCCTCTATCCAAGGTTGGTTTCGGACTCTGAAGCCTCCGATCTCTTCAGGCCTGTCACCCTCCAGGAGCTAAAGCATATTCTGTTACAATTCAAAAAGGAGAGGAGTCTGGGGCCTGACGGCTGGATGTCAGAGTTCTTCTCCCACTTCTTTGAACTAGTTGGGACGGACCTCCTACTGATGGTCGAAGACATTCGCTCCAAAGGCAAGATCTCCAAAAACATAAACTCCACCTTTCTGGTTTTGATACCCAAAGAAAACAACGTTGTCTCTTTTAACGATTACATACCTATCTCCCTATGTAATCTTATATACAAATTGGTTTCTAAAGTCATTGCAAATCGCATGAAACCATATCTGGTAAGGGGCCTTTCAGCGGAACAACTAGGATTTCTAAAAGGAAGGAGAATTCAAGATGCCATTGCTACGGCACATGAGTGCATCCACTCTATAAAACAGAAAAAATTAAAGGCCTTAATCATGAAAATTGATCTCAAAAAAGCCTTTGACTGTATTGACTGGAACTACTTGAGACTAATCCTACATGCAGCAGGTTTTGGTGAAAAGTTCACTGCTTGGATCCTGGCTTGTGTTACAAGTGCTAATTTTGCAGTGTTCATAAATGGGGAGGCGACAAGTTTTTTCAACAGCGAAAGGGGGCTCCGACAGGGATGCCCACTTTCCCCCTACCTCTTCATACTTGTTATGGAAAGTCTCAGCTTACTCCTCTCAAAATCCATTGCCGAACACAAGATCTCTGGTATAAAGGTTTCTAAACTCATCAAAATTCTACATCTCATGTTCGTTGACGATATTCTCTTATTGTCAAAAGCTGAGCTGCCCGATTGGATTGTTATTTTGGATATACTGCAAGTCTTCTGCACAGTTACTGGATTGTCCATCAACCCCTCAAAGTCCTCGGTCCATTATTGGGGAATTTCTGAGGCAGAGCTCTTGCTGCTCAAAGGCTCCATCCCTTACTCTTTCCTTGATTTAAAAGAGGGCTTCAGTTACCTGGGTTACAGGCTGAAGCCGAGAGCCTCCTCACCTGCAGATTGGAGCTGGCTCGTGGCAATTTTCGAAAGGAAGATAAGTTTTTGGTGCAACAAGTGGCTGTCCCTGGGAGGACGTTTCATCCTAGTCAAATCTGTGCTGGAGGGGCTGGCTGTCTACTGGATGACCCTAAAGCGGATCCCAAATAAAATTATGATTCTTTTTCGAAGACTTTCTTGCAATTTCATCTGGAATGATCGTGTTGATAGTCATCGCTTTCACCTTTGCAAATGGCAGTCCATTTACAAACCCCGTAAGGCTGGAGGATGGGGGTTAAAGAACCTGTCTATTTTCAACTCTGCTCTATTAGCCTGCTCATTCTGGAGAGCAATTACACATTGCAACATTTGGCAGAAAGTCGTTTTTGATAAGTATCTTGGCTCTCTACCTATCCATCAATGGTTGAGAAGACCATCTCTTGAGCTGCAACGAGCCTCTCCCTTTTGGAAGGGACTCATCTCCGCTTCTCCAGTGGTTCTTCACTGGCTTCGTTGGAAGCCCGACACTGGTACTGAGATCTTACTCGGCAAGGATAAGATCCTAGGTTTGGAGAACCTCTCCATCCTCTCGCCATCGCTCAGATCCCATCTTGCTCTTACAAGCCTTGGCTGCCTGGCTCAGGTCAAAGTGTCATCAAACACGGGATTACTCTGGGACCGCTGGTTTACTAGCAGCGAACTTCAGCTTCCCTTTCCGATGGCTAGGGAATGGGATAACTACACTCTTGCTCTTAATACGGCTGGAATCTCACTCAATGACTGTCCGGACTCTCTTCTGTGGGCTGGGGGTGATGGATCGGGCTTCCTAACTGTCAAAAACGCCTATGCGGCTCTCCACATTGGCGACTGCAGTGATGAGATCCCGTGGCTTCTTTCCATTTGGAATTGGTCCATTCCACTAAAGATAAAAAAAATTGTTTGGTTGTGTATCAAGGAGAGACCGCTCACCTGGGAGGCGCTCCAAAATAGAGGCTGGCAGGGGCCCGGCCGCTGCCCCCTGTGCAATTTAGCTACTGAAAACATAAATCACTTCCTAATTCATTGTGACTTCACCGTGTATATTTGGACGAACATTTTACAGCCTTGGTCTCCTTCTCTTAAATGGAAGGGCGACTCCGTCTCCGAGTGTTTTGTTGCTTGGCAAAAACTCAAGTTAGCTCCTTTTTCTTTGGCTGCACTTGTTTGCTGGTGGATCTGGATAGAGAGGAACCAGGTTCTTTTTGAAGGGCGGCCTCCCTCCTGCCAATCTGTTCTCCACAGAATTCGCTCCAATTTCAAATGGCAGCCGACCTCCCTAAAGTTGATTCAAGCAAAAGCTATCGATTTTCATCTGTCGGATGGCTCAACACTCGTTTGCTTTGATGGTGCAGCTCTTCAAAGCGGCCTCTGTTGTGGGGCAGGGGGCACACTCAAAGCACACCAGTCAAGGACGACAAACTGGTTCCTTAATTGTGGAACGGGTACTAACAACAAAGCTGAGTTACTGGGCCTTTGGGTTTCTCTATCCCTTTCAAATTTCTGGTCTTTAGACCACCTCATTGTATTGGGTGACTCGAAACTGATTATTGATTGGATAAATCAATCTAGCAAGCTCCATTCAGTCCACTTAGAAGGATGGAAACAAGAAACGCGGATGTTAGCTAACAAATTCTCCGACATCCAGTTCCGTCATATCCATAGGATTCACAATAAGGCTGCGGATGCGCTATCTAAGAGGGCACTCACTGGCGTAGTTGGTAGGCTCTCGGTCTATCATAGCGTAAATGGTTTAGAGAGCCAAATCTCCACCTTTAATCTCTTCGAAGGTTAATGACTCAATTGCTGTTGTTGAGGTTCATTACGCCGTGTTCCCATCGCTAAACACCCGGCTGGGTTTGCTTTGTCTTCTTCTACTCACAGTTACATATGCTTCTCTGTTCTTTCCTTCCACATAAGGATGAGAGGAACCTATTGAAGAGGGAGACCTCTATTTCAGCGTTTCTCGCTACTCTGGGACTGATTTATCTGTAGTGGTCTGCACGTTCAACGTCTGGTCAACATCATTATCTTTTCAGCTTTGGCAATATTTTGTGTAAATGAATTTATACCTAATATAAATTTGAGGCAATTTTTTCATGGAAAAAAAAGACTTATCAATACTAATTTACAAATTTGTTTATGGAAAATGGAAAACTTTAAGTAAAATAATCTTTCAAAGGTCTTAATACGAATGCAAGTTTTTGAATGTGCTTCATGCATATAGTGTTTCTTTGATAAGCTCATTACAAGGAAAATTATTGAGGGAGGATTAAGGTATTATTGTTTATTCATGAAAATGGGGCTTTAACTTTTATAATTTACATGGGGCAATAGATAACTCTTGCGTCTACTTCAAATTGGGTTTAAGATTGCATATGGTAGTGTAATTTTTTTTAAATAATCCTTTCACATTTTTTTGGTTAAATTTTTTTATCACTCTAGAAGTTAAACATTAATTAAATTTTTTTTTATCAATCTAAAAGTTAACATAGGTGCAAGTTTTAATAATCATGGGATGACATTCTCTAACACTTTTGTAATAACATTGCATAAAGATGTTTCTTTGCTTTCCCAAATTTTTTAAAATATTTTCTTAATTACAAACTTTAAAAAACAATTTTTATTGAGAATTTTGTTCCACTAAGTATTTCATTCAATAATGATTTGATAAAGTATAATAATATAACCATTCAAAATATCTTTTTTTTTTTAATATTTTCTAAAAAAACAATTTTAAAAAACAAATTTTATTGAGAATTTTGTTCCATTGAGTATTTTATTCAATGACTATTTCATTCAATTATGATTTGCTACATTGTGATAATATAACCATTCAAAATATCTTTATTAGTATCTGTTGTAGGCATAGAGGGATTATAGCGATTGATAAGTCGTTGACTACATATTAGTTTGTCCTTTGACGAGAAATATTTGCATAATACCTATTGTTGGAGCTAGGGAAATAAAAGCAAATATTTTTATAGAATAAATAGTACCATATATGCATTGATCTAATTGGATAAGAGATTTGAGGTGTTATTGTCGGCTTCACTATTCACAATGTTTTATATGGCAACATATCCAAACTTTTTCTCGTATATAGTCTTTTTGAATCATATATTTTTCCTGTGTATTACTTCAAGGTGGATTAATTCTAACATTAGTTCGAATGTTTCTATTATCATTTTCTGCTACCTGAATATATTCGTAAGTTTTGATATGTACTAAGCATATCGAAATGTTTTGATATCCAAGCTTTATAGTGATTGCGAATTCCAAAGTTTATAACGTCCTTGGCGGATGTGTTTTTGTTGAAATATATTGACACTTTTTTCGAGATGCCTCAATAGGCCTAACAGCTAAAATGTTCACATGAGGCGACGTCCTCCAACAGGCCCGACAGCTTAAATGTTTGCATACTGCGAGGTCCTTAGACAGCCTGACAACCTTAAATGTTTATGTAAATACACTTCTCAGAGTACATTTTTCCTCGAAATTTTCCATTCTGTAACTGAAGAGCCATTGTATGCTTCATCCTTCTTCTACCTTTGCACTGCAATTTTGATATCGTTGAAGCTATATACATTTTTTATTGGTTTGGTGACTGCTTCTTCTTTGTTGGTTTCTCGGTTGCTGCTTATTGTTGTTTCGTTCGCGAGTCGACCTGCGGTTCTGCATTTCAGCATTTTAGAGCAAGTTTCGATGCCATAGTTTCATTTTCTCTGTTCAGTGTTTGCAGTCTGCAAGTAAGAATGTTTGCTTATTTCTTGTGGCATGGTCCTCGTATGTTTTCGGTTCCTTCTCTGCTTGGGCTACAGTTTTGTAATCGTTGGAGATACATATGTTGTTTACTGAGTCGGTGGTTCTTGCTGGTTCGTTGGTTCGTGGGTTGCTGGTTCTGTTTGTTTGGCTCGGGTTTACGCTTTGGGGCCCTAGGGGTGCAATTTGGCATGTTCATGCTTTCTCGCCGTCTGGTTCTTGTTGTTTTCTTTTGTTTGCTTCGGCCTTGCAGGGTTGGGGTCCAACGGTGGTGGTTAGAGCTTTTCTTTTTCTATTTTTTTTTGGATTATTATTGTTTTTTGGGGTGCTTTGCGATGTTGAGCCCCTGCATCCAAGAGTCGGCATGCAGTTGTGTTATTTTCCCTCTCTGTCGATGTCCATATCTATTATTCTGTGAGATTTTGTTGGTGCTTCAGTGCTGGCATGACAGAAAATAGTTGCATGCAAAATTGTTCGAGGATTACATGTGAAATTTCAATATCTGCAGCTTTATTGTTGGAATAAACCATATGCATGGTACATTTATAAACCATGTATGGTCGGATGTGCCAATCTGACATTCCATGTTCTTTCTCCTCTGCACAGATTATTGTGCACACAATACAATTTCTGTTGTGCTTGAGGTATGATATGTACAACAAAGATTCAACAAGATTATATTTGGATGTCTGGAAGCATGTGTGGGCAGTTTTCCACAGAAAACCAAAAAACTTGTATCATGGACACATCAGTCTATGTAGAGGATAAAGAACATGTGTTTCAATCGGTGGAGGCATATCTCAATAATTTTCCATAGAAAACCATAAATCGTTTAGCTACGGCCATGCAATTGCGTGATGTTTTGTGGCTTGTAATATCTTTTGGGCAGGGCAAAAAAAATTACATGTTTATAGCCATGGATGGAGAAGTGCAAAGGTTCATGTTTCTGCCTATCTTGTAGACTGTTCGTTGAGTCTATTTTACTGTATGTACATATTGCTTCTCCTCCTGTGCATACCAGCTTCCATTCATGTTCATTGTGTTTTGTGCATTCCCACATTAAAACAAACAAAATAGCTGGAGAAAAGGAGGGAGTCTTGACTGCATCGGTTGAAGAGGATATAGAAAGGTGCATGCTTGTACTGTTATTTCATATTGCGTTGTTTTGTATTTCATTTATGGCCTGTATATGTGTTCACCTAGTTTATTATGTGTACATGTTGCGTGCCTTCGTACATGATATGTTATCTTCATAACATTCCTTATTGCATACTAACCTGCTTCATGTCCATTGTCTTTTCATTGCATTGGTACATATAAACAAACAAAATAACTGGAGATGGCGATGGCCTCTTTGGTGGGTAAATAGACATGTTTCTCTTCTTTTAGATGTCTATCTTCATACTAACTTGTTTTCATGTCCATTGCATATTCGACATTGGTGCCTTGGAAAAAACAGGTTGCTTGGACAAGGAGATGAATTGTTATGTGCAATAGCAAAGGGTTCTGTGGTACAATCTTCTAAAAGGTATACCAACTGTGGTGGTAAATTAAATATACAAAGCGGGTGGGGGCATATAATATTAGAGTTCAAAACGATGGCTTGGCAGCAATGGGCCTTTCTACCCCCCTATTTCTACTTTTTCCATTTTCTATTATCCCTTTTGTTTTCTAATTCATCTGCTTAGTGTGCTTTTCGAAAATGCCTTGGTGCACCGATTGGCGGACTAACGGTTTCACATATGTGGTCGTGCTTCTGCCTTGTTCCATACTTTCCTACTTTCTCGATTGCGGGTGCCGGGCTGTCAGGTTGAATATTGCTCCCCTACCTTCCGGGGGTCCGTGATATACAACTTGGCCATGGTGCCCTGCCCTCGCGCCCTGTTTACTGTGAAACATTTGCGCAGTTAAAAAAAACAAATGCATACAATTTTACGGTTGTTTGGTCCTTGCGATGGACAATATATAATGCATATGCTTGTTTAGTTCTGATGTTCATGTGCACATGCTTGCATCAGAAAAAGTTGGACTAGTGACATGGGAATGAGCAGTCAGTCGTCCCAGACATCAGCAGACCGACAAGGCCAAAGGTAAAGATGCATATGCTCTACTCTTACTATGTTTACTAAACAAATATCCTCAGCTTTATATTCATCTATGACATGGTCGATATGATGATGTCGACTGCAATACATGGTTTGCAACTCGCAAGAAGTATCAACAAGTACAAGCGAGATGTCGAACGTGTTGCATGTTCCGCAGAGTAAGAAGTGTGGTTGCAAAACTCTGGCTCCATAGTTCATCCAAGCTACGCGTGTACTTGTAGATTTATGCCAGTGAAAGAAGAATACAAGAAAAAAAATAAAAATAAAAAATGCATACTACTATTCACTTTAGTTTTTCCTGTTCAAAAATTGTGACCGGGTATAGAGTTGTAACATCCAAAGTACTATCAATAGAGGGCTTGAACAATCGCCGAACTGGACAAGTGTTCGTGGGGGACATAATGGTCGTCTATAGCACCTACTTGGACAAGGCAAACAAAAGTAGATCCATTATGTGTGCTGACATGACAGACAAGGAGGCCATGATGATAGTGACACTGAATGTTCCTCCACAACTTGTCCAGAAACATGCAAAAAAGATATTGTCGGGTAATGGGATATACATTAAAAATTTTAATATATTGCCCAAAACAGTATATGACCGTGGTGATTGCGATCGAATTATTTCACTGAACGAAACAAACATTGTGGAAAAAATTCCAGCCGTTTGTTCATAATATTGTTTCGTCCTGGACTCGACTGTCAGCCAGCTTGCACAGAGCACTGATATTTACCCAATCGAAACGATTGGCGCAGCTGTCACATTGGTGAGAAAACTTGGCTCACAACACATTCTCCATATAAAGGATGGAGAGTCGGACAACGACAAGGCAATGGTACCACTTTTCATATTCAATTTTGTCCTTTACTTTCTCATGTGCATGTATGTTGGGTAAGTTACACAAATATTGCATTGTTCCATGTTGCAACTACAATTGTTCGATACGTATTCAAATTTGTTTTTGTCAATCGAACAACAATTGCATAAAGGGAAGATTCCACTTATGATGTTCAAAAATATAACAAAGAAAAGGGATGTTAGAGAAAGGATCTTTCGGACAACCCAGGCAACGTTTGTAATAGAGTTGCGAGTAGATATAGTAGAGGATCTAAAGAAACTTGCTAGCTGTACAACTGTTGTGCATATACATCCTCAAAATCATCCTCATTTTGCTTATAGAAATAGCCTTAAACAAATTTCGGCAGCCTGTTTAATTTTCTATTTATTTTTTTAAGGGGAGGGCGGGGGGTGCAGTTCTGTATTATATTGTTCGATGTATTAATTCCTATGCTCACGTTCCCAGGTTGAAGGTCTTTTGGTTGCAGCCAATGTGTACTCGACCCCCTTTGAACCTGTATGTGCAAAATGCAATTCACCTACTTTTGCCTCCGCTTTGATAAGTGATGATACAATTGATTGTCTGCGATGCGGTGAAAAATGCCCATATATATATGGACATTGTGTGAATGGTGTCATCCGAACCGTGGTTAACACGACCGTGCATTGTACGGTTAGGCAGCCTTTGTTACAAAATGTGCTTCCTAAGTTGGCAGACTTGTCGTATGAAACATATCTACAGAAAAAGGCAAGCAATGTGTACATGCTGCGGGAGCTTCGGATACACAACAAATTCACCTTAAATGAGGACAATGCAATTTTGCATATTGGCTGAAGAAGGGAATATATATATATATATATATATATATATATATATATATATATATATATATATATATATATATAANAAAATACCTCATGTGTCTCTGCAATATTTCTTCAACATCCAACTGAATGTTCGTCGGATAGGGCTAGTCGGGATTGCATGCGCATAAGATTGTCCGGTCGAAAAAAATGGGAAGCATGGCAGATAACCCCATATATCCCATGGGTGCGGTTATTTTGTACTAGGAACATATACCAGATGCAAGAGAAAACGAATGCGGTGATGTCTTTTCTTTCTATATCAAATTGTTTGGTGCAAAGGTCGATGGGTCCTGCTCTATGGAACCTTCTGGGAACTTGCTTGCAGCCTGCTTGAAGTTTGGTTGGTTCTTGGTTGTGTGCTTCCGTCTCTCAATTTGTATACCATGGAACTCCAGCTGTTGTTTGGAGGACAGGGAACAATATAATTGAATTTTTTAGCCAGTTGGCCCGCAGATCCGCCTGAAAATTTCTATGGCGCTGTGGCGCAAATGTAGTATGTGGCTTGTTTTAGCATATTACGTTGATCGATGAACTTGGTGAGATCATTGTCCTGCAATAATTTGAAAACAACGAATATATATTGTGCGAAGTGCAATTGTGCTATGATATCAAGAACAAGACCTTAAAATTCAAATTGGTCGTTGTTTTGGCATTTTTGCTTAATCGGTGAACTCGGTAAAATTAATGTCCTGGAATAATTTTAAATGAATGAATGTATACTGTGCGGAGTGCAATTGTGCTATCATATAAACAAGAGGTCCTTAAAATTCAAATTGGTCCTTGTTATGCTTGCGGTGATAGAATTTAAAAAAAACTTTCTTTTCTTTCCTTCATTTTTTAAAAAATAAGCGATTTAACATCCTTTAATAATTTAATGTATTTCAATTGTGCAATATGAATATTTAGTATTAGTAATTTAGTATTTGAAAATAATGTTTTTAGATAAAGTTAGATAGGATGACCATTCGTAAACAATTACAATCTTGAATACGCCAGTCGTAGGGTCCTGTCAATTTGTATATCCCGGAACTCTGACTGTTGTTTGGAGTACACAGGGCAATAGAAGTGCAATGTTGAGCCAACCAGTCCTCAACTCTGCCTGTCAATTTGTATATCACGGAAGTCTGGGTGCTATTTATTGGACACAAAACAATAGAGACTCAATTTTTAGCCCGCAAGGCCGAGAACCCGCGATCCAAAAAGTGCCTGAGTATGGAATGAGGGATCCACATATGCTCTATAAAATCTCATGTCAATTCTATATTGTGTTATCATATGAACAAGAGGTCCTTAAAATTCAAATTGGTCCTTGTTATGCTTGCGGTGATAAAATTAAAAAAAAAACTTCTTTTCTTTCCTTCATTTTTTTAGAAATAAGCGATTTAACATCCTTTAATAATTTAATGTAACCCAATTGTGCAATATGAATATTTAATATTAGTAATTTAGCATTTGAAAATAATGTTTTTAGATAAAGTTAGATAGGATGACCATTCAAAAACAATTGCAATCTTGAATACGCTATTCATGGGGTCCTGTCGATTTGTATATCCCGGAACTCTGACTGTTGTTTGGAGTAGACGGGGCGATAGAAGTGCAATGTTGAGCCAACCAGTCCGTAACTCTGCCTGTCAATTTGTATATCGCGGAAGTCTGGGTGCTATTTGTAGGACACAGAACAATAGAGACTCAATTTTTAGCCCACAAGGCCGAGAACCTGAGATCCAAAAAGTGCCTAAGTATGGAATGAGGGATCCACATATGCTCTATAAAATCTCATGTCGATACTATGTATTGCTCGTTTGTCGGAAAACTTTTATATAGGTCGCCCGACCAATTTGTCCAAACTTTCTTCTCTAATTAAATTCTGCAATATCAATATTTAATATTAATAATTTAGTATTCAAAATAATGTTTTTAGATATGTTGGATAGTTGATAGAGATTACCATCAGTAAACAATGACAAACTTTAACGCGCCAGTTCTCGAGTCCATCTGTGAATTTGTATATTGCGGAACTCCGAGTGCTATTTGGAGGACACATAACAATGGAAGTGCAATGTTCAGCCAAGCAGCTCGCAGGTCCGCTTGTCAATTTGTATATCACGGAATTGTGGGTACTTTTTGTAGAGCGCAGAACAATAGAGGCCCAATTTTCAGCCCGCCAGCCACAGAAGCTGCGATCCAAAAAGTGGCTAAGTATGAAATTGCGGATCTGTACATGGTCTATGCAAATTTCGTGTCCATAGTTTATAAGAGTACATACTTAGTATGTATTACTCGTTTTCCAGAAAACTTCTAGGTGCGGAAGTTGGCGGATTCACGAGTTCAGATTTCACTTACTTTTATATGACTAACCTGACCGACTGCTTCTTCGTTTGATATTGTAATAAACAAATATAAACTAGCCCAACTCCAATTGTGTTATGACATGAACACAGGGACCTTAAAATTGAAATAGCTGGCACGCCCGCTTGTGAATTTGTATATCACGGAAATGTGGATGTTATTTGTAGGCCACAGAAGAACAGAGGCCCAATTTTGAACTCGCTAGACCGAGAATCCGCCATCCAAATAGTGGCCAAATATGGAATTAGAAATCCGTACATGCTCTATAAAATGTCATGCCCATAGTTTGTAGAAATAGATCTTTACTATGTATTGCTCGTTTCCTCCGAATGCTATTTAGAACACCCGGAACAATAAAAACTGCAATGTTGAATGAGCCAGTCCACAACTTCGGCTGTCAATTTCAATATTGCGGGACTTTGGGTCGTATTTATAAGATATAGAGCAATAGAGGCCCAGCTTTGAGCCCGCCAAACCGAGACCCCAGATTCCAAAAAGTGGCCAAGTATGAAATGCGGGATTCGTACAAATTCTATAAAAACCTCACGTCCATACCTTCTAAGAGTTCATACTTACTATGTATTACTCATTTTTCGGAAAACTTCTACCTGCGGAAGTTGGCGGATTCACTACTTCCGGTTTCAATTACCTTTAGATGACCAGCCCGACCGACCACTTCTCTGTTTGATATTGTAAAACGAATATAAACTGGCCCAAGTCCAATTCTGCTATCACAACAACAAGCAGCCCTTAAAATTGAAATAGTCGACAAATCCTCTTGTTAATTTGTATATCGTGGAATTGGCGGTGCTATTTATAGGGCACGAAACATCAAAGACCCAATTTTGAGCCCGCTAGCCCGAGAACCCGTGATCTTGCTAGAGAACCCGCGATCCAAAAACTGACCAAGTATGGAATGAGGGCTGCGTGCATCAAACATATTGCAAACTCATATTTCTATCTTTGAAAGCATATCTATATAGCTTGTTGCAAAAAAAAAAATATATATATCCAACTTCTTGTTTTTATGCTCTATAAAATCTCATGCCCATCATTTATAAAAGTACATACTTGGTATGTATAACTCGTTTCTTGCGAAATTGTGTAGGTGCAGAACTTGACAGATACACGTGTTCAGATTTGCACTCATTTTTATATCAGCAGCCCGACTGACCTCTTGCCCCTTTCATATTATACAAAAATTTTGGAACACAAGTATCCGAACACGAGGATTTTTTTTTTCAAATCAGAATTTTCACATCCTTTTATAATTTTATGTAATTAAATTGTACAATATCAATATTTAATACTAATACTTTAGTTTTGAAAATAATGTTTTCTTGTAGTGTTACATAGTTCATAGGGATCACCATCTGTAAACAATCACAAGGTTGGACCCGCCAACCCTGGAGTCCATCTGTGAATTTGTATATGGCGGAAGTCCGAGTGCTGTTTGATATAACGTTATACCAAGAAGTTCGCCTGTCGATTTGTATATTGCAGAACTCTTGGGTGCTATTTGTAGCTAACGGAACAATACAGGGCTAGTTTTGAGCCTGCTAGCGCGAGTACCTGCGATCCAAAGATTGGCGTAAGTATGGAATGCAGGAAGAGTAAAATGCCCGAGTACCCCGCAGGTCCGCTGGTCGATTTGTATATCGCGAAATAGTGGATGCTATTTATAGGCCACAAAACAATGGATGCCCAATTTAGAGCCCGCCAGTCCAAGAACCCACGATCCAAAAAGTGCCTAAGTAGGTTTTTCTTTCAAATAAGATATTTCACATCCTTTTATAATTTTATGTAATTAAATTGTACAGTATCAATATTTAATATTAATACTTAAGTTTTGAAAACAATGTTTTTTTGTAGTGTTAGATAGTTCATAGAGATCAACATCCGTAAACAATCGCAAGGTTGGCCCCGCCAACCCTGGAGTTCATTTGTGGATTTCTATATGGCGGAAATCCGACTGCTGGTTGATATAAAATGATACCAAGAAGTCCACCTGTCGATTTGTATATCGCGAAACTCTTCGGTGCTATTTGTAGGTAACGAAACAATATAGGCCCAGTTTTGACCTCGCCAGCCCGAGTACCTGCGATCCAAAGATTTGCGTAAGTATGGAATGCCAGAATAGTAAAATGCTCGAGTACCCCGCAGGTCCGCTGGCCAATTTGTATATCGCGGAATTCTGAATGTTATTTGTATATGTAACAGACTTTTGTTTTTTTGTATATTTCAAAATTTCCAGTACTATGTAATGTTTTCATACATTCTTATCTTTCAACAGTCTCCATGACAAATGCATTTAATTTTTTATATGTAACCGACTTTTAATTTTTTATATATTTCAAAATAAATGGTGCTCTGCATTGCAAGCTTCATTTACTTATACCACTTGTTCATAAATGCATTTAATTTTTTTATATTTCTTATCTCCTTCTAATTTTACGTCTTCATATATTTTTATCTTTTACCAGTCCATATGCCAAATGCATTTAAATTTCCAGATTTATTCTTCCACTGTCAACAAATTTGCACTTTCTTACATACTTTACCTTCAACAAATAAATGGTGCTCTACATGCCAACCGTC
>ML787020.1:345454-364838 GCA_009831015.1 Picea engelmannii
CGATTGTGAGAAACTCTCTTGTAAAATCTCTCTATAATATTTTTCTTTGCATTAATAAACTGCTCCAAGTGGCCGCGTTGGCTGGGGCCGTGGATGTTTCCCCGTAGGGGTTTTACCACGTGAAAACATCGGTGTGTTGATCTGGTTATGTGAGTGGTTACTGAAGGTGTTCCTCCTCTGTTGGAATACCTGTGTTGTCGAACACTTAACTCAACGAATTCTACAAGCAATGAATATTGAAACCTCCAACAAATCATTGTGTCTAAGACAAAGGTAATATATGCACCTTCAAAATACTACACCATTTTTTTTGTCTATGTGTAAAATTTATTATCCAAGAACCAACATGGTTTTGATTCATGGTTTACTAACCATGTATTCAATGGTAAGAAATGGACACTTTAGCAATTCGTCCAAGGGAAATTATGGACGATTCAACTTCTAGTACACACAAAAATACAATTCAAATACACAAACTCAGGCCAACCACTTGCATGGGCTACACTTGCAGTCAAAAGTCGTAGTTTTGATGAAACGACATTGCAACATTTGAACAAATATGACATAATGTATATCTTAGGTCAGTTAGGTTCATCAACAACTGCAACCGAAAATTATGAGCCACATGGATTCCTCAAGGTTATTGTTTACCCATTGAATTTTTTTGATGGGACATATCTAGTGAATTCCCAACAATGGTTATGGTTGATTCAACGGTCCAAATGAGTGCACCAGTAGAATTTCAAATCAATGAACAAGCTAAAAATGAATCCATTCAAGTATCAAGGGGTAGTAAGAGTAAATACCACCATAACATATTAAGCAAGCAAAGAACTCAATCACACACCAAAACCAACATAATTTTTAGCTTGGAAACTTGACATTTAATGGAGATTTTATTAAGCTTAGGAGATAAAATAGAGGGGTGATCTATACACATATTTTGTGTATTGTTACCCATTGAAAATACAAAATTGCATACGACCATGGTTCGGAGGCACCTTCGCTCATCATGGACATGATCCTTAACTCCTTCATCCATTGATCTTCAAGTATGTTTCCCTCTTCAAGCTCTCATTTGTGCTAATGTCCTAACAATTTCCCCTTGGTTCTCCCTTATTCTTCCTTCTTAACTATGGTCGTTAGTTTTAATGGGTTTCCTTTGGAATGCCAACCATCATAGTGGTTTGTCTCCACTTCCAAGTTTTCCAAAAAAATACAAAAAAAAATAAACATTACATGGTTATTACAAATTTACAAGAGGATCCAATTCAGATCACTCCTCCCCATTTGCAGGATTTTGGCCCCCAAAATCTTCAACTCCCTTCAATCTTATTTTTCTCTACAAATACGTGCCTACCTCCTCTGCTTCTGTCAAGCAATATCTGGTAAATATCCAAGAAAGGGTGCCTCCACTGTAGGATGGAAGATAAGAGTTGAATAGGGGCTGCCTTTGGCATGAGCATGATGTCCATCTCATGGATAGAAATGACATTTTCCACTGCAATAGGTTTTTGGAAAACCACTGCTCCTTGGATTGCAAGTGCAAGAAGCTTTTCTTCCCCCTTGACCTTGATTCTCCAAGATTTATTCTTGGTTGTTAAATTCTTGGGATGGATTCCTGAATGAATCCTCCAACATTTGGCCTCCCAATGTCCCGTCAATCTTCAATATTGAAAATAATTCTTGCATGGGATGCTTGGCCTTCTAGAGTGCCAACAATTGCTAGCCTTATGACCTATTTTCTCGCAATAGAAATAAACAAAAGAAATTATGCCATACCTTTTCGGTTTGTGATGATGCTTTCTAGCTTGGTTTTTTGTCCCCACAAGAGTTTGAGCAGATATGGATGATGGAATCATCTCTTTTCTTCCCTCTTCTAAGCCTCTATAAACATATTTGAGTGGTTTGCTTCACACTCCTTTTTCGGCTACCTTTTCCTCCATGGGAATGGATTCTTTTTTGGTTCCTCTTTCCTTGATGAAGGTGGTTTAAGATGAACCTTTGCTAGCTTATTATCCACTAAATCCTAGGATTTCATACTTGGGCCTATATTGAGCTACAATATGGATCATAATCCCTTGGCCTTCCTTGCCTAACCCTTGGCCATCATAGCCCATTTACCTCATGATCTTGGAACTGATGCCTCTAGTGTGATTCTCAAAGTCACCAAAGGCCTCTTTGGAAGGTGATTTTACCATGCTTGACTTTTTCATGGTGTTGGCTTCCACAGTGGAAACAAAAGGAGCTTGCTTGGTCACTTGGAAAACTGATTCTAGATCCTCCAAAGGCATCTTTCTTCACTGCCAAATCCAAATATAGTTGTGTAGTCACTTCATCGAATATCTCCTCTTGCCAACTATCTAGCTAAGTGAATTTCTCCCCCAAATGCAAACGATACAATCTACTCTTGTCTAATTTTGCACTCATGGTGGTGAATGAGTCCTGGCACTTGGCAAGATCTTTTTCTAGCTCATTCATTATTTGCCTCCAATATTGACTTTCCTCTTGGATCTGCCTATTGAAGTCTCTCAACTCTTCCAATTTCTCAATATTCAAGGCTTTGCCCATGACAATTGTTTCAAGGTATCTGATGAACCTACTCTAATACCATAAAATGCATAAATGGTGGGCCTATGGCATGTCTATTTCATCAACACAGATCCTCTGTAGAAATTTGAATTCAATGTCTATGTAATTCACAAATAAATCAAGATCATGCTTATGTTCATATTTGATTTTAATATATTCCTTTACTCTATTCCTTGTTTTTCTTTCATATTTGGCTTCCAATCTTCGCCCCCTATGGCTATTCTCCTTTACTAACCTCTCTAGCCTTTTCTTCTTATTCTTCTTCCTTCATTTAGTTCGCCACCCTTACCGTATCCCTCCTCCTTAGCTTAATCCATGCTCCTTCCTTTCTCCTTTTAACCTTATCTCATCTATTTAAACCTTTACTCCAACCCACCCCTCCCCCAACTTTCTTTTCAACTTCCTTTATTTTGCAAGTTTTTGGTTCACATTAACCATAGCTTTTTAAAAACAATTGATTTTTTTGGTAATTTTTTTGTTCGCATTGATCATAATTTTTATAAATTTTGAATTCATTTTATTTTTTCCTTTATACCTACTCGTCCATTTGAATATTTTAATAATATTTCACAATGGCTATATGATTATTTTAATAATATTTCACAACGACTATTAAAATTTTATTTCCTATACAATCTTAACCCCAACATATTCTTTTCAATCATTCTTACAACTTTATTTGTCCCTGATAATGGGTGGAGTGTCCATTCTAAATGTTGGATGTTTCACAAACTAATACACAATTCAATCTTCAGAAGATTCAATCATCATCAAGTGCATGTTCAATAATGCATTTAATGTTATTGTTGTTGGGATGTAGACTGTATCTAATGGTCTATATCCCAATAGAAACAACATTAAATGCACTATTGTTAGGTGCATATTGATCATCTTGGGAATGAGTGCAAGAAAATGGCAATTCAATTATACACTTTGTAGCTCATCAAATGAGACACAAAACAATTAAATTTTAGACACTTATAAAAAGAGTGATTCACAAGCCCAAGGAGTTAAGTCAACCCATTGTTGCCAATGTTGTTTGACATTTGGTTAGTTTCATGCCAATGAGAACCTAGTTTGAATCCCCTTGAGTTAGATGCACTAGTCTATATTGCTTTCCTTGAGTTAGATGTACCAGTCTATGTCGACAATTTTACTCAAGATGCCATCTACGAATAAATACATGATGTAAAACCACTTATCCCACACAAATTCCCACACACAACTTCCCACAAATGGGGAATGTGTATTGTGGTAAATTGTCCCACATTCATTACCATGAGGTTGAGAATAGACTAAGGAAGGACTACAAGTAAGAGGGGGATTGAAATTTACAATTATGGAGCCCATGTGGTCAAGACAGAGTGAACAATTCTTTCAACTTTTACTAAAGAATACCATGTCTTGGCCACCAACAAGGACATATGCCTATTTTTGGAGGCTTCTCTCTCATTTCGAGATGTGAAGACCACAATGCAAACCAAAATGGAACTAATGCCCAATTTTTCAATTATTTACTTATCAAGACTAGAATTAAATCCCTATTGATGATTCAATGGTGATAAGGTAAATCCCTATTGATGATTCAATGGTGATAAGGTATGTTTGCATTGTAGATCTGGTTTGTTTTTATGCACATGGGATATTGTTTACTATTTTTGTATTTAATAAAAGGAAGATTGAGAAAAAGGAAGATAACTAAATGGTGGTGAATCAATTCAAATCACAATCTATGTACTTTTCTCCTTCTAAGAGTAAAAAAAACTAGTATTGAAGTCTATCCATTAAGTTAACCTTGGGTGGGAAAATTATTATTGGTTTTAAATTCAAAGTCATGTGTATTCTCTACATGGCCAACCAACTATATGCATCATTGTATTTATGAATGAAAGGATGCCACCTTAATTGGGTGTCCTTGACTTGGAAAACAAGGTAGATGAGAGATTGTTGGATCAAGTTGTACTCATTGTGAGCAAGGAAAATTCACCCCATGGATGGAAGACATTTCTATCTCCACTTCCACCATGATCAAAGTCTGTGCAGAAGTTTTCAAGAGTCTTGGAAAAATGTGAGTGAAGGAGAATGAGGGGGGAATATCTTACAATGGACGATGTTTGTTAGTTTGGTGTTACATATAGAGATCTTGACGTGTTGATAGAAATAGAAGAAACACACCAAACCTTTGTACACACACACATAAGATTAAGGGTTGACCTTATCCTAGTGTGGCTAACTTGCTCCACACTAACTTGGAGGATCATGACAAAGGACTAATAGTTTTTTTTCAGTATCAAACCTCCATGAGGTAAGAAACCCACCTCCCTCAATCCTTCTTTGGAGGGGAAGGTGTTACTAATGTTGGATATGAGGATTTATATTGGTTGTTTCAATTGGGTGGGTGGAGATAAGGGTTGACCTTATCCTAGTGTGGCTACCATGGAGGATCAAGGCAAAGGATAATTTTTTTTTAGTACATAAGACATTACTATCCCCTTCAAAGAAAGTCCCACAAATGTTGGATTTTGGGATCTATGTTGGTTATTTCATTTGGGTGGGTGAAGACTCAATTCAAAATCCCTTGTTGTCTCATTATTGTATATTTCATAAGGATAAAAATAAAAAATAAAAAAATAATTACAACTTTGACCATGAAATATACTAAGAATAGGGAGGAATAGGTAATCTACTTGTTGGAAGGATGATAACGAGTCTAAGGATGCAAAATAATGCAAATGAAAATAATATATACTCCTCGACATACCTCTTACATTTAGAAATGAATTTAAGCATGATTTCACACAATTAACTTTACCTTTGGTGTTATCCCACTCAATTATAGCGAAATGCATTTGATTCTACATTACAAGTTTAAACATTGTTCCTTATAATTTAGTTATTTAAATATATCAAAATTTTTAGATTTTATAACCATTTACAATTGTACAAAGCAATGATGGCTACAAAACTACTAAGGTTCTTGCTAAGTGATCATTTTCATATACAACATGCATGAGATCAATTTTATTTTCCTTTTTCCTATAAATAATGATGGTTGACGACATTATCCTTCCACGTGATTGGTAAGTACTTGGCATGGAGGGTACACAATGGGGCACATGTGATGATAGGTACTGATGCAATCATGGGATGTGGCCAAGAGGTCTTTCTTGGCTTTCAGCTCAGGAATTAGGGCTCAATGATGAGATGAGTCAAGGATGGGAGTCCTTTTTGAATGAACTTAGAGGAGCCCATATATGGTTGAGTGGGGTCCTAACGATTTAGTATGGGCAACTAACAAGACTGGGGGTGACTGCACTATGAAGCTAGACTATCTATCTATGCAATCCCTCGGCCTTGCTGAGATCATATGGTGGTAGTCAAAATTGTGGAAGGTTGAGACTCCACTTAAGAGTATATTGTTCATGTGGTTGATTATGAATAATAGAGTATTGACTTGGGAAATGCTACAAAAGAAGAACAAGAATGGCCTTGGAAGGTGTTGTTTGTGTAAAGAAAATGAAGAGACTACCTCTCATATTTTCTTGTCTTGTTCATTCTCTATGCAGGTCTGGAATGTAACACCATGTTTCCCCTAGTCTGTAAATATAACTATATTGGCTAGGGAACTATGGCAAACTCAAAGGAGTGAATGTTTGATTTGATGGACCTTTGTATAAAAGGTCGATGAATGTAAATTTGTTATGAATATGTGTTGCATGACTGCTGGAAAGGGGATGTGCTAAAAGAGACCACGATTGCTAATGAAAAGGTGGTGGAAGGGACTCGGAGCAGTTGTGTTAACTTCCACCGAACCAGTACCATACTGGTTTTACTTGCTCAAGACCAAAACAAATCTCTGACCCAGGAATGATTTTCAGTCAGGATGGTAGGCAGGGAGGCTCCTTAAGAGTTAATGAGGGGATGGGGCAGATCGCCCATCCGTAAGTCTCCCAGACCTGACCACGGATGGGGAAATTCATGCCACACACAATCTTTCTAGGGGATGCAATAAAGAAAGCGTGGGTGTGGGCAGAGGAGTGTGACGGAGATTGCAGAGGAAAACCTCATCTCCCGGATCAAGTCAGGAGAAGGAGAGTAACCTTTGTCCTCGTATATTTTCTGTATTGGGAGAAAGAGAGTAACCTTTGTCCCTAACTTTCGTTGAGCTGGAAGTAAGAGATTGAATCTCAGAGCATCGCGGTCTAAGCTCGGGGGTGGTTAGTGATAAATCCGTTGGGAGTGACTGAGCCTATGGTTGGGTGGAAACAAGAACCCGTCTCAGCAGTGGCATCACGCCTTGCGGTTCTGATAAGTGTTTTTTGCATTGTATTTTTAACTAAATATCATGGAATGTTTATACACCCATAAATGGTTTCTGTATGGAATGATTTCCTAGTGTTTTAGATTGGAAATAATGAATGCATGTGTATACTTATATGCCATAGTTGGTTTCTGTATAAAATGGGTAAGTCCGGAGCATGAGTCCATTCCACTGAGAATTGTCCCATCTTCTTGATTCTCGTGATGTTCTCGTTTAACTCCTCAAAAGCACCTTCCTTAGGGAATTGCATCATATCTCAGAGTTGGAATAAGCTCCTTGGTATGGCTACCGCTACTGTAAACCCATAAGTTTACCTTGCCCGGTGTCATATCTCATAATTCGGTGAGTTAGGAAGGCACTTCATTCAGGTCAGTAGCCTAGGGACTTTGAAAGGTACCCGAGCCCTTATCCAGAAACCCAACTAAGAGTAGGGATAATTTTCCCAAGAATTGTCTGAAGGTTTAGGTTACAACTAGGTTTGGGAACCCGGTGCAAGAAGGAGTTAGTTTTCGAAGGATTTGGAGCCGTGGAAGCTCAAATCTCTGAGAGGTTGAATTTAGTTGCTCGAGTTCAGAAAGGATAGCGAGTTCAAATAATGAAAGGGAATATTCTTTCATTTGAGAGATGAATGGAAAAAATCCTTTGGGAAGGATCTGAGGTCTGTCATGACCATTAGATTTGAAGAGGAAGCATAGGTGTTAACGCCTCGACTCCTTCAGTCTTCGCAAATAGAGATGAAATCTGGACCATAGATCCAAGGATCTATCGGGATCCTCCTTGACCATCAATCTCATGCGAGTGGATTAGCAACAAGACTGAGTAGGAGAGTGGACTCGTCAAGTCCCGAAAGTTCCGAAATGATCGGAACCGTCCATCGTAAGAAGACACATGGGAAGAGATCAACATTTCGCTGACTCGCTACTGAAAGAAGTCAAAGGGTAGAGTTTTTTGAACTCGCGAGACTCGAATTCACGATTTGATTTGAACCGTCGGATCACAGGAGAGCCATGACCATTGATCTGGGTGAAGGGATGTCGAGAGTTTGGGGTTCGGGCTTTATAAAGATAGCCGATGGTTGTGTTCCAAATTCGCGAAACGCGAAGTCTCGACGAGTTCAAAAGATTAAGCCCTCGGTCGTGACGAATGGTCATGTGGGCGGAAGATTAAGGGAGGAGCTACTGAAGATTGGAATTTCGAGGAATGAAGAGTCAGAGCTAGCTCACGTTCATTATCCTGATACGTGAAATCGCGACACGATCACAACCGTCGATCGAGGGGATAGCGTAGGACCGTAGATCTGGCCTTGGAGAGAAACTAGAGGTCGGGGATTCGGGGAAACATGAGTCAGGATTGACTTGCTTGCAGAAGTCCCGAAGTTTCGAAATGCGAATCACATTTTTTTTTATAGGCGTGTGGTCACAACCTGTGGTCGCATAGGTGAAGCTTGCGCCTTGTGCATGTTCGCGTTGCTGGGGTTTCAATAGGGCCTGTGGATCATATATCAGGATTTCAGTAGGAAATCGAAGAGCTAATCTGGCTCTTGAACGAGAAATTTTATTTAGTTCTCGCTCAAAACGTGGGGGTGTTACAAATTGGTATCAGAGCATGGTTACAACACTCGGCTTGTTTGGGCTCATGGACGAGCACATTAAGAGGCGACATCTTACCTTACTCCCTTCCTAAAAAGGCTGGTTAAGCCCTTATTATAGAAATAATGACAACCTACTGATGTGTGTGTATGCATTACTATTGTGTGTGTAGGAAATTAAAAAATGTGAATTAAGTGTTGGTTGTGAACAAATATAATGTTGGCTAACAACAAGTGTTTTGTCTGCATGCAACCGGACGATCAACCGCGGGAAACTGCAGACGTATAGAATGGTGACGCGCCACGAAGTGGGGGATGGCTCCCACAATAGAGACGAAGATTCTGACGAAAGGAGGGCGGTAGAGACCCCTCCGGATCTAGCTGAGACTGTGAGGAGTCTCAAGGCCAAACTACAAGGCTGCAAGGTCGACATCGAGAGTTTGATAAAAGAGTAAGAGAAGAAAATGAAAATTAATGCAGTCTTGTTGCAGAGTTTATCCGAAATACAAAGATAACTGCAGAATGGACTTGACACTAGTCATGTGGACCGATGACAGACAAAGAGGAATCGAAGTCCTCCTGAGATACGGAAACATGGCCCTTTAAGTGGCCACACTAGGAAGAGCACCTCGAGAAAAGTCCACCCCTGAGATAGGGGACGAGGGTTGGGCGATTCCTTCGGGAAGGAAATTGGTGACTTGGAGGGATCTTCTAGTAGCAAAACTAGTTCACATTCCCAAAGAAAACGAAAGAAACGAAAGCGTTCCAAAAGTCATAATCTTGAAGAATTCAAGAAGGCCAAACCACCCTCTTTCGACGGTGAGATAAAGAGGGGAGAAGAAGCAAAGGCCTGGCTTCTTGGACTAAAGAAGTATTTCAGAGTCCATGACTTATCAGAAAACTTGAAGGCCCAAGTAGCCACTTTCAACCTGAATGGAAAGGCTTCCATTTGGTGGGAAGACCTTAAGAATGTGAAAGGGATTCATGAAGAAGACCTATCTTGGGAACGATTTGAAAAATACTTCAGGAAGAAGTATCTATCGGCAAAGTATTTTGACGAAAAAACTAAATAATTCTATGAACTCAAGTTGGGGAAACTCACTATAGAGGAATATGTCAATAGATTCCTTGAGTTGCTGAGGTACATACCCTACATAAAAGAAGAAAATGGAAAGGTGCAACGATTCATCGGTGGGCTACCTAAGGACTATCATAACAGGATTGAGTTTGACTAGCCAAGGACCCTAGAAGACACCATCAGAAAGGAAAGATATTGTTATGAACAATTTGGGCTTCGGACATAACCTCGTGAAGGCTGGAAGCAAAAGAATAGTTCGGGATTCTAGAAAAAGGGATTTAAATCCCCAAGATTTAAAAAACATTAGAAGGATTCAAGGATTAACTTTCTGACCTGAAGTGTACACCAACAAAATTTCCCTTCCCAGAGTGGAAATAGACCTCTTGGGTCAACCCCAGGAAAGACTAATAACCCAAAGAAAGAACCCTTGAAATGTTGGGGTTGTGGAGAAGAACATCTACTGAGGGATTGTTCGCACAGACAACAAAATAGTAGGAGACTTTACAACGTCCAAGAAGATACCACCATCAATGACGTGGCCAGGAGTATGCCACAAATTTATGCAGTCGTGGATAATAAAAAAGCCGACCACCAAGCTTCAGTGGTGGAGATGGAAGGTATGATTGCCAACCATCTAGTATATATTTTAATTGACCCTGGTTAAAATTTGAGTTATGTGGCCCCTTAGGCTGTTGATAAGTGTAAATTACAACCACATAAACATTCTAAGCCATGGTAGGTACAATTAGCCACTGGCACCAAAAGAAAAATAGCGGAGGTCGTACCAGCTTGCCAATTCATTGTAGATGGATTGCCCACCCAAGCTAACCTTAACATACTTCCCCTAGGATCGTATGACCTGCTGATTGGTATGGACTGGCTAGTTGCATATAAAACTAAGCTAGATTGTTACCACAAAACCTTAGAATGTGTAAATGAAGAAGGGAGAGAGATAACCCAAAAAGGGATTCAGAAGCCTGTCTCAGTGAGACAAATATCAGCCCTTCAAATGAAAAAGTATTGCAGAAAGGGATGTCTTCTATATGCAATACAGGTGTTGGAATTTGGTGAGGATGACAGACCAAGCCTAGAAGACAACCCCATACTAAGAGAGTATAGAGATGTGTTTCCATAAGAGGTATTGGGTCTACCTCCGAGAAGGGACATTGACTTCTCGATAGAACTTGCACCAGGAGCGGTGCCAATGTCTAGGACACCCTATAGGATGAGCACACCCAAGCTAGTCGAGCTTAAACTACATCTAAAAGAAATGATGGACAAAGGCTATATCTAGCCCAACGTGTCTCCATGGGGATCACCAGTCTTGTTTGTGAAGAAGAAGGATGGTAAACTCCGTCTGTGCATAGATTATAGGCAACTCAATAAGGTAACCATAAAGAACAAGTACCCCTTACCCATAATCGATGACTTGTTCGATCAATTGGGAGGTGCTTCCATCTTCTCAAAGATTGACTTGATATCTGGATACCATCAAGTCCGAATCAAGGGTGAAGACATCCACAAAATCGCCTTCAGGACGAGATATGGTCACTACGAATTTGTGGTAGTACCATTAACCAATGCCCCTGCCACTTTTATGTGCTTGATGAACAATGTACTCAACAAATTTCTAGACAAATTTGTACTGGTTTTTATTGACGATATTTTAATCTACTCCAAGAATAGAGAGGAACATGAGGAACATCTTAGACTTGTGCTTCAAGTGCTAAGAGAACATCAACTCTATTCCAAATTTAGTAAGTGTGACTTTTTCCAGAAGCAAATACATTATTTGGGCCATGTCATATCTAAGGAAGGGGTAGCAGTAGAACCTGACAAGATCAGGTCTATCATGGAATGGCCTACCCGAAAGGATGTTTTGGATATTAGATCATTTATGGGCTTAGCGGGATACTATAGGAGATTTATAAAAGGATTCTCCAAGATTGGTTGTCCAATCATTGCCCTCCAGAAGAAGGGGGCTAAATTCATTTGGACACCAGAATGTGAAGAAAGGTTTCAGTCCCTAAAATACCTTCTGACCCATGCATCCGTGCTGAAGATCGCTGATCCCGAGAATGACTTCCTCATGTGCACAGATGCCTGCCGGGAAGGAATCAGAGGAGTCCTTATGCAAGAAGGAAGCATAGTTTGCTATGAATCCTGAAAATTGAATGAGCACGAAGTCAACTATGTGACCCATGATCTAGAGTTGGCCTCCATAGTGCACACCTTGAAAATGTGGAGGCATTACCTCCTGGGTAGGAAATTTGTACTTATGACAGACCACTGTGGATTACGACACCTGTTTGACCAACCAAAACTCAATGCTAGACAAGATAGGTGGATGACCCTCCTTAGCGAGTTTGATTTCGAAATCAAACATATCAAAGGAAAGGAAAATAAGGTGGCCGATGCCCCTAGCAGAAGTATGAAAACAATTCACCTGGCAGCGGTGAGCACCTACAAGGCTAGTGTCAAGGAAAGAGTAAAAAATGCACAAGAGACAAATACATTCTTTAAGACCGTAACCTCATACCTAAGACAAGAGCCTACAGAGCTAAAGTATGAAGGCTACCAGATGCTAGATGGAGGTCTGCTAACTTATGGAAACAATTTGTATATTCAAAATTGTGACGACTTGAAGAGGTTCATAATGGATGAACTACACAAAAGACCATATACTGGTCACCCAGGATACTAAAAGATGATCACGACCACTAGAAAACAATTTTATTGGTCTGGATTGAAGAAAGACATAGCTGAGTATTTAGATAAATGTCTAGAATGCCAACAAGTTAAAGCAGAACATCGGCACCCAACATGATTATTACAACCTCTACCAACCCCGAAATGGAAATGGGAGACCATCTCCATGGATTTCATCGTCGGATTACCAACATCGGCCAGGCAGAATGATGCCATCATGGTAGTGGTGGATAAATTGAGCAAGTCCGCTCATTTTATTCCTGTCATATCGACTTGCAAGGCAATAGATATCGCCAACATATTCATAAAGGAGATATTCAGACTGCATGGCATGCCTAAGGAGATCGTGTCTGGCAGAGACACAAAATTTACTTCAAAATTTTGGAAATCCTTGATGGCCGGCCTGGAGACCAAATTATTGTTTAGCACAACTTATCATCCTCAAACCGATGGACATATGGAAAGAGTGAACCAAATATTAGAAGACATGCTAAGGATGCATGTAATGCATCAACCTAAAAAGTGGGAATATTACCTGCCACTGGTGGAATTTGCCTACAACAACGGCCACCAAGAATCACTAAAGATGAGCCCTTTCGAAGTCCTCTATGGTAGGTCGTGAAACACTTCAGTCAGTTGGAGTAATATCGTGAACATAATTACGATTGAACCTGACATGTTGAAAGAAATGGAACAACAAGTGATTTAGATAAAGCAAAATCTGAAAATCACTCAAAATAGACAGAAAAGTTATGTCGACAGAAAGAGAACCCCCAGGGAATTCAAGACGGGAGACCACGTCTATCTTAGAGTTAGGCCCATGAAGAGTTCCCTTAGGATGGGAGCTTGTGCCAAGTTGGCACCTTGGTATTGTGGACCTTTTGAAGTTCTAGATAGAGTGGGACCTGTAGCCTATAGGCTAGCACTTCCTCCCACAGTGAAGGCACATAATGTTTTCCATGTTTCTTTATTGAAGAAATATATACATGATGTTAATCATATAATTGACTGGTCTGTGATCTAGGTGGAACTGGAGGGAGAGTTCCTGCCAGAACCCCAATGCATACTAGACAGGAAGGAAACCTCACTCAGGAACTGAACCATTGCGCAGGTCAAGGTGCAGTGGAAACACTTTGGCCCAGATGAGGCTACGTGGGAAATGGAAGATGACATGAAACATGCATATCCGATTTTGTTTACTTCTGTACAGACGCGTCGTGTTGATAGATAGAACATCGAGGGCGATGTTCCTTTAAGGGGCAGGGAATTGTAACACCCTGTTTCCCCCAGTCTGTAAATATAACTATATTGGCCAGGGAACTATGAAAAACTCAAAGGTGTGAATGTTTGATTTGATGGACTTTTGTATAAAAGGTCGATGAATGTAAATTTGTTATGAATATGTGTTGCATGACTGCTGGAAAGGGGATGTGATAAAAGAGACCACGATTGCTAATGAAAAGGTGGTGGAAGGGACCCAGAGCCGTTGCGTTAAATTCCACCGAACCAGTACCATACTGGTTTTACTTGCTTAAGACCAAAACAACTCTCTGACCCAGGAATGAATTTCAGTCAGGATGGTAGGTGGGAAGGCTCCTCAAGAGTTAATGAGGGGATGGGGTGGACTGCCCATCCGTAAGGCTCCCAAACCTGACCACGGACGGGAAAATTCGTGCCACACACAATCTTGTCGGGGGATGCAAGAAAGAAAGCATGGGTGTGGGCAGAGGAGTGTGACAGAGATTGCAGAGGAGAACCTCAACTCCTGGATCAAGTCAAGAGAAGGAGAGTAACCTTCGTCCTCGTATATTTTCTGTATCAGGAGAAGGAGAGTAACCTTCGTCCCTAACTTTTGTTGAGTTGGAAGTAAGAGATTGAATCTCAGAGCATCGTGGTCTAAGCTTGGGGGTGGCCAGTGATAAATCCGTTGGGAGTGACTGAGCCTATGGTTGGGTGGAAATGAGCACCCCTCTCAGCAGTCGCATCACGCCTTGCGGTTCTGATAAGTGTTTTATGCCTTGTATTTTGAATTGAATATCATGGAATGTTTATACGCCCATAAATGGTTTCTGTTCCACTGAGAATCATCCCATCTGCTTGATTCTCGTGATGTTCTAGTTTAACTCCTCGAAATCACATTCCCTAGGGAATTGCATCATATCTCAGAGTCAGAATAAGCTCCTTGGTATGACTACTGCTACGGTAAACCCACGAGTTTAGCCTGCCCCGGTGTCATAGCTCATAAATCGGTGAGTTAGGAGGGAACTTCATTCAGGTTAGTAGCCTAGGGACTTTGAAACGTACCCGAGCCCTTATTCAGAAACCCGACTAAGAGTAGGGATAATTTGCCCAATAATTGTCTGAAGGTTCAAGTTACAACTAGGTCTGGGAACCCGATGCAAGAAGGAGTTAGTTATCGAAGGTTTTGGAGCCGTGGAAGCTCAAAGCTCTAAGAGGTTGAATTTAGTTTCCCAAGTTCAAAAAGGATAGTGAGTTCAAATAATGAAAGGGAATATTATTTCGTTTGGTAGATGAACAGATGCAATCCTTTGGGAAGGATCCGAGGTCTGTCACGACCATTAGATTTGAAGAGGAAGCGTAGGCGTTAACACCTCGAATCCTTCAGTCTTCGCAAGTAGCGATGAAATCTAGACCATAGATTCAAGGATCTATCGGGATCCTCCTTGACCGTCGATCTGATGTGATTGGATTAAATAGGAATGAGTAGGAGAGTGGATTCGTCAAGTCCCGAAAGTTCTGGAATGATCGGAACCATCCATCGTAAGAAGACACATGGCAAGAGATCAACATTTCGCTGACTTGCTACTGAAAGAAGTCAAAGGGTAGAGTTTTGTGAACTCACGAGACCCGAATTCATGATTGGATCTGAACCGTCGGATCATAGGAGAGCCATGATCGTTGATCTGGGCGAAGGGATATCGAAAGTTTGGGGTTCGGGCTTTAGAAAGATAGGCGTTGGTTGTGTTCCAACTTCGCGAAACTCGAATTCCCGACGAGTTCGGAAGATTAAGCCCCCGGTCGTGACGAATGGTCATGTGGGCGGAAGATTAAGAGAGGAGCTACCGAAGATTGAGATTTCGGAGAACAAAGAGTCAGAGCTAGCTCACGTTCATTATCCCGATACGCGAAATCGCGACATGATCACAATCGTCGATCGAGGGGATAGCGCAGGACTGTAGATCTGGCCTTGGAGAGAAACCAGAGGTTGGGGATTCAGGGAAACAGGAGTCAGGATTGACTCGCTTGCAGAAGTCTCGAAGTTTCGAAATGTGAAGCGCCTATTTTTTTTATAGGCGTGCGGTCACAACCTGTGGTCGCATAGGTGAAGCTCGTGCCTTGTGCATGTTCATGTTGATGGGGTTTCAATAGGGCCTGTGGATCAGATATCGGGAATTCAGTAGGAAATCGAAGAGCTAATCCGGCTCTTGAACTAGAAATTTTATTTAGTGCTCGCTCAAAACGTGGGGGTGTTACATGGAAGGATTTGGATACTTCGTTGGGTTTTCAATATTTGTGGCATAAAGAGACCACATATATGAATTTCCAAGAGTGGTTTATAAGAAGAGAGTTGAAACCTTTTGAGGTCAGTTCCATTCTTAATCACTTGGGGAATTTGGCTGGCCCAAAACTGTAGTTTATTTGAAGATAAACCAATCTCATATTTTCAAATCTCTACCTAGGTATTGGCTCGGTTACTAGTTTATAAATCTAATGAGAGTATAAAGGCGCAGAGGGTTGTGGGAACACTTTAGGTGGATAAGTATTATGCTCGAAGTTTCTTCAACCGAGCGAGTCAAGGGCCAATGCAAACATGTTGTTTGGGTTTTGTTTTAGTTCTATCCGATTCTCATTTCTACACCGCAAAGGCTAAATTGGGAAAATGAACAAATAATGTTGGGGAATTCAAGGCTTTACTTTTCCTTATGAAATATGCACTTAACAAAGGGATTGTCAGGCTTTAGATTTTTGGGGATTCTTCTCTCACTATAAATTAGATGCAAGAACGACTTCATGTCCATAGTATTGGTTCATCTCCATTGGCTAAGCATTTGAAGGAGATTTCAAAGCAGTTTCAGGAGGTATCTTTCAAGCATGTCTATAGGGAGCTCAATGTTCAGGTTGATACCCTTTCTAAAGATGGTTTATAGTTGATGGAAAATCAGATCATTGAAGGTGAATATCAGGAGGGGCTTTTAGTCTCCTCCAGGTCCACAAATGTTTTTGAGTTCTAATTTTTTTAATTTTTATTTTTAATTTTTAATTTTTTAATTTTTAATTTTTAATTTTTAATTTTTAATTTTTCTGTGCATGGGTTTCATTGTAATTTTTTGCCGGGCTTTGATTTAGTTACTTGATAGGTGATATGATGAAATATAATGTAAGTCCTTTGGACATGTCAATTTTAGGATTAACTTTATGATGAATAATGTGTAGATCTATTAGGATTATCTTTATGATGAATAATGGATAGATCTATAGATAGTTCACTTATATATACAGATATGAACACAAACTTTAAAAACTATGCATCATTACACTATATAAAATGTATTTTTAATTTTTCTTGAATATTTTTTTTTTTTTTTTTTAGAAAAAATAATAACAAGAAAGTATTCATTTAAATGTATTTTAACTTTTATGTATTAAAAAATAAACTATTAAAATGATAATAATATTTTCTCAAATATACGCTTACAGTTAGTTTTGTAATAGTTATATGAAAAATAAATAAATAATAACAACATATTGTTGGAACTTCAACCAAAACTTAAACTAATCTTCAAAGAGAGTGAGAAAATTGATTCTACTAAATTAAAGTTACAAATGAACACTCGTTTACAAATTTGTTCTTTGAGATAGAAAAGTTGTAATCGAAAAAGGTCTTCAAAGGTCCCAAGTTAGAGGCATAGATTTTGAATAATGTGTGTAAGGCATATAATGTTTTGACAATAGAACATGATAACATCATTGATTAAAAGAGATTAAGGTATTGTTATTTAAATTTATAAATATATTAAAGATTTTTTTTAGATAAAAATTATATTTTTTTTGAATAAAAATTATGTATGAGGTTTTGAAATGTTCAATGTTTTGAATGGACACTCTACTCATCATCAAAAACATAAGAAGTTTGCATGTTGAAAAAAAAATTGAGTTTCGCATTTATAGAATAAGAGAGAATGATGGTTGATAGAAAGAATGAAGGTAACCAATGAAAGAATAAAACAAGGGAAGTAGTCGTTGAAATAAAAAAATGGGGTATTGAGATATTCCAACAACTACTTCCCTTGTTTTATTCTTTTATTTGTTACTTTCTCTCTTTCCCTACTCTTTTTCAACATTCGAGCTTCTTATCTCCGTGATGATGGGTGTAGTGTCTACTCTAAACGTTGGACGTTTTGAAACCTAATTTTTATCTAGAAAAATCCCCAACATTATGACTAATTGTAGAAACTTAAGTGCTATAATTTATAAATATGATTTTTAATGACATGAATTAATTGTTTATATATATATATATATATATATATATATATATATATATATAATTTTTTCATATTTGTTTTTAAAAATATTTTAAAATAAAATATTTTATTATATGGTATAAAAGTAATTTAATTTTAAAGTAAAGCTTTATTATATTAATAAATTAGATTTAACTTAGGTGGTTGGGAGGAATGATTATTATCTTTCTCACCCAGGTTTAATTTTTGTAAGTGATATGTTAAACTTTTAATGAGTATATTATTGTAATGGCTTCAAGCCCTGTTGGTTCAATTTTTGCAAGTGACATGTTAAGCTTTCAATAAGTATGTTTTCGGTCATAAGTGAAACTACTTTGACCTCTTATTAATTCACCTCGACTTTGCAACCATCTCCAAAAATTTGTTAAAATTCTATCTTAATTCTATTTATTTTTAAAAACAAATTTATATTCCTATTTATGAAATTTGAGGGATAAAATTTCACATTAATTCAATGATATGTGATTTGAATGTGATTTGTTTTTGACTAATTGTCAGAATTAAAAAATCATTTTAATAAACAAATTTCTTAGTGGCCAATTTAGAGGCTTTGGCAATGTTGTAGCGAGGCGTAATGCTTCATCGGGCCATGACCTTATCCTTCTATCGTCAACACCTCCCCCTACTATCCCGCACAATGCTAAATATTCCACGCTAATGTATATTATGGACTGTCTCGCTTTCATTTCATTTGCATAAGAATTTGTGGGTGAACATTGAGTTACTAATTGAGAGAACACTACTTTACCTTGAGAGCAATGGAAAATGTATGAAGGAAGTTAACAAGGTTGCATTTGGATTGAATGTAGGGTTGAATGCCATGATCCAATAGCTAAAATCTACCCTTCTTGGGCTTAAGATCACTTCTCTAATTATCACTACCTCATTATGGACTTCATACAAAATCCTAGTATGTAAATAACATTGAACTCTTAATAACATTTAATTTTAACATAAACATAATTATAATCAACATCATTGATCTTAATTTTGATGTTGGGTGGATATATGCCCATAGAAATATTTTTGTTCGGTGTAAGTCACATGCTCTATATTACCACCCACTCATAACTAGATCATCACTAAGCACTCATTATTTTCAAGAAACCATAAATGCTCATTCAAATATGTTCGAAAAGAAAATGAAAATAATTTCTCCAAGTTTCTCCATTGCCATCGCTCTTCATCAATAACTTCCTTTGTGTTTAAATAATTTCTCCGAGTTCCTACATTGCCATGGCTCTTCATCAATAACTTCCTTTGTGTTAAAAATTTCTTTGCTACAACCCTCTTGTTGAAAGGAATAGTAGTCCCATTAGGAGAGTAGGTGAACATGAATTGAATCTCTCAGAGTTCCTACATTGCCATGTCTCTTCATCAATAACTTCCTTTGTGTTAAAAAATTATTTGCTACAACCCTCTTGTTTAAAGGAATAGTAGTCCCATTAGGAGAGTAGGTGAACATGAATTGACTTTGACAATGATATGTAGCATTCATTCCCCCACAAAAAAAAATAGGTTTTACAGAAGGATTCTGAATAATATAACAT
>ML787020.1:380643-396908 GCA_009831015.1 Picea engelmannii
AATATTATTGATAATGTTACTAGCCTATTCAAACAACTTCTTAACTTTGGTGTCCCTGAGATGTCTCTATCGCCAACTTTCGATGTTCAAAATCCCCCTAACTCAAGGGTATGGCATTTCAAAAAACCAAAACAATGTAGCAATATTTAGAATGTGGTATAAGATAATAATGGAGCTTTAGGAATGAATATGTTAACCTTTATTCTGCTTTGTATTAACTATTCGATGTAGGGTAGTTAAGCATTTCCCTTACAATGAAAGCGTTATGATGATAGAATTTTTTCACGACATGAAGCACTTTGCTTCTTACCAAGCTCATAAATTTTTTTGTGGGTTTAATCAATTTTAAGTTCATAGTAACAATCCGATGACATAATACATGATGGTAAATACTAACACTCACATATGAATTTTTCAATTTCTGGTCTCTCTAGTGCATACACTCAATGAGAGAAAAATATTCCAACAAATCGTTCTCTGTAGGTGTGACATCGACCATACTAAAAAAAATTCAATGACATGGTTAAACAACTTATAAATTTCCAAATTATTGTAAAGTCATGCCAAAATCAAATTCCCAACAAAGTTTATGACTAATTCTACTACCTAAAGACTTTACGTAAATGGTCCCAATGTGCCTTCTCCAAAGCCTTAAAATTTCTCCTTGTTAAATGAACACAATGTGTTGCAACAAGAACACTCCTAATTATTTCAAAAATTTTTCTTAGCTTATGTAGTTGGATCAAAGATGAAAAAAAAAAATGTTTATGATGACCAATCCAACTAGTTATAAGGATTAACATATGCACATGAAAGTGGAAACATTTTCAAATATACAAATGCATATTTTGTTGTGCAACATACAATTTCTCTTACCAAAATCCTTCTTTAATATTAATGGATACCACAAGCCTTTACTCTTGAAGATTCAATTTTCATGCAATAACTTGTTTATAGAATTTTTTTAGTCCACCATGTGCAATTCCCTCTAAGAACACCTGCTTCTTGGGACCATATTTATTCTCATCTCCACGCAAGTAAAATAGACAAGATAGGTCTATGTTCTTTAAAAACAAAATGACATGGGATTCATTAATTCAAGACAGAATGCCACTACCAAAATAGTAAAGCTAAGGACAAAACATGTAAATACCAATCAAACCAATGCCTATACAAGTAGACCCTAGAGAGACAAGTTATGGGCTTTTAACATTCACTGGCATCAAGTGGATTTTTTGGATCCATTTGGCGGGGCATGATTTGAATGGTTCCTTGGGTCACCGGGACCCTTACAGACAAAATCATAACTAGATAGACCATGAATATAGAAATAAGTAGCCTATTTGTTGAGACCTCATGAACCATCTTCCAAGCCACGATCTGTGCACAAAATGAACATTTCGTCTAACCATGGGGTGAATGTTTGATCCAGATTTTATGAGCAAAACGAAATGAATACAAATTATTAAAATATGCTTAACACATAATAACAAAGATACAATAAAACTAGTTTTCTATTCAATAAGGAAATAAGTTGAAACTGTTAAATGCAACGGAAAACAAGCTTGCTGGAATGGTGGCGGCTTATCTCTGAGAAGAGATGTGATGACTGCGCTCATTCGCAAGAAGATGATTACAATGAGGATCTGAAGGAATTTTTACAATAAACAGGAATTTCAAAAACCCTAGACATACAAAAACCTAACCCTAGGAGATGAAGTGCCAAAAGTCATGTGGGCCCCGTTTGGGTAAGTTAGTACATCAACTTCCCGGGGTCACAACTTTTGCATACGATCTTCATTTTAGGCGCATGATAGCCCGTTGTAAAGGTATCGTTGAGGAGATTCATTTTGAAGGCTCAATTAGGGCCTTCAACCATCATTGAGAAGATCGTTCCTGAAAAACCTTCATTTAGGCCCTCAAAATGGCCCTGAAAGTTAAAAACTGCTAAAAACAGTAAATTGCCAAAATTGCCAGAAAATTGTTTTGAGCGAGTTGGAAAAGGTGGGCGGCCATCGATATCCACTTGGATCAATGTTGATGCATGGTAGCATCATACATGTATTTTCTCACAGGTCTATGTGTCTAGACATGTGGAAATCGTCCAAAGCCTTCTATCCTTGACTGTACTTTAATTAAATGAATTATTAGAGTAAAGTTCTTTTATTAATTAATTGAATTAATTGAGTTATTTAAGGAAATGATAAAATTTAGCATTTAATCTTAGCCATTGTTCTCAAGTGAGGTGAGAAGTAATCTGAACCGTTAATCACTTTGGAGATTAGGGTTAGATTATAACTCAAGATTATAGAGCAAGGCTAAGGTGAAGGAGGAAGACACTTGTGTGTGATACACATAGAGGGTTGGATCACGAAGTACTGTGATTCAAAGAGATATTGGATAGGTAGAGAAGGAATTCCATCTAGAGATTAGGTCAACAATAAGAGAGAACAGAGGCAACCACAAGTGGGTTTCAACAAAGCGAAGTCATAGGAAAAGGTCGAGTTGTAGGGAGTTTTTTGTATTGTCCTTGAGGTTGTGTACGCGAGTTTTAGTGGAGACAGGTGCATATACACGTGTTTACTTAAGGAAAGGTGCATACACCTTGAAAAACATGCCAGATATGGGTCGTACAACAAATCAGTCTTTTTCAGGTTTGTCTGCAGTTGTATTTCTATCGATGGGTCATCGTCCCTATTACGAGAGCCCTAATTTTATCATAATAAAATCATCTCAACACTGGTTTTCCCTTTGGGTTTTTCGAGGGGTATCTACCCAAAAATATTGGTGTTTATGTGTGCATGATTTGGTTTCCAGTATTGCTTCCGCTATCTTTATTTGAGTTGAATATTCCAGCAGTGTATTTTTGTTTTGTGAGCTGCTAATCTAATATGCAGTAAGGAAATCACTAGATAACAAGATACTTAGATTCCAGAGTAAGGATTTCAACATTGGGCAGATTAATTCTTATCTTTGACGACTTTTCTGGTAAATAAAGTAAAGAGACGTGTGTTATGTCAAGTCAATAGACCATAAACAAGCCAAGCTACATGAGGGGGGGGGGTAGTTTATTATGCACGTTGTAAATGCATGCACAATGACACATTGTTGATTTCTTTGTTAATAAAATAAGCCAAGATACATCGTGTTAAAATATGTCCCTTTAGAGCCACCCACAAAGGGCCTAGGTTGCATGCCCAAGACTATATCATGCAATGGTATGCACATGTCTTTGGAGCTCTATGTATCTCCATCCACTTGTCTTTTTTATTGATTTCAATAAGTCTCTTCTTTGTCTTTACATAGTTTTTCCATTCTTCAGTATAGCTAATAAACGACTCACTTCATCGTATTTTTCCATTAGAGCAGAAGATCCAGACAAATAAACATAGTATACTTCGCGTCGATTGATTATCTGTTGATCATAAGATTGAAATGAAATCGGTTCAAATGGAAAACATAATCATGATATTTCTCTATTCCTACCCCCATAGTGATCTATCACCACAGTGATCCGTCAGGTTGGGTGAAGAACTAGGTTCTAATCTATGTTTCTGGTGACTAGGTCGAACTTACCTCCATTTGAAGTGGGATTAGTGAGTGGATTTCCAAATTTTTTTGCATGGGGGGTTGAACGAATAGAAATAACATAGTTGCATTCCTTAGTGATAACATTTATGATCCCACTCGAGGATTTCCCTTTGGGTTAATACGGTCATGTAGCTCATGAGCCTCCACTATTGAGAGTCTTATCCTGTACCCGGTGTAGTGGGCTAGATTGGGAAACCGAAATGAGTTGACCTATAATGCATTTCTAGAAGCAATTCTCATAGAGTAACTACAAGTAGAAGCCTCCCTGATAAGGAATGGCCTCCGTAGATTCCATTTACCTCTTATAATTGTATCATCTTACCAAAGCTGATCAAATGCATGCTATTTGGTGATTGGATTTTTTCTATATTCATACTTTATTATTGTCTGAATGAATGCAACATAATTCAAACATGCAAGATCTATTTTGATATATAACTTTGTTTGAATGAGAATGCTAGAAGGGGAGATATGATATTTGTTGTCTTATGATGTCTACATGGGATCTTCACAAAGCATGGTACGAAGCAAACTTCAAGGTATAATTTATTACTCTAAGAATTATCCCTAATGTTATTCTATTATGTACATTGCAATAAGTGTTAAGTGACTCTATGCTTTTATAAAGTATTTGGAGTAATTATCCTCCCTATTTTGTATAGATGAACCTTCTGGGCCATTTTTTTTGTTCTTCAAAATTTTATTTTGAAGCCTTTTCCAAATGATCCTATACTCACTATATTGAAATAAGTCAAACTTGATAATTGTTTTGAAGTACTTGGAATCTATAGATTTTGTATGGTCATTTATTGCACAAGGTTTGGTTCCCAAATGAAAATAGTTGTGTCTTGATTAAAGCCAAGGAAAAATAGACAATAGTTTCTAAAATATGCAAAGAAGTGAAACCAAGGAATACCGAGTATCCTTAGAATTGGCCACAAATTGGCTTGATTTTTATTAAGTCCTGTAGGCAGCAGCTAACGAGTCATAAGTTTACATTGCAAGATACAACAAGTCATTCACGAAAAGAGAGATGAATATTTTGATAAAACATTTAGCAAAGGGAGTTGATGTTCCTCTTGATTGATTGTGATGCTAACATAGCTATGATACTAGAATTCTAAACAAGGAAGAAAATGAGAGAAAATGAGAGTTTCCATTAACAAGAGGAGTAGTATTTTGGGCCATATAGAATCAAACAAACAAAATAAAGTACGATATACCCAACCTATGCACAATTATCAAATGAAGAGAACAATAGAAACATAAACATAAAATTGAATATTGGGTGTTACTATAGAATGACTTCGCTTTCATGTCCTTGAACCTATCTAGTGTTGGAGCCAGCATAGTTCCATTTGGGAAGCTCTTTGGGGCTACTCACAAGTCTTGACAGAGACCATGAAAATACAACACAACATAATAACATAAATCATATAACATATGGTGCCAAAAAATACATCAAAAGAAAATGTGAAAGGAGCATCAACCATATTTATTATACTTACTCTGGATTTACTATGCATATCCATTCCCGATTCTCCAATCCTGCTCACCACACATCAACAAACAATATAATTTCATTTAAAGTGAAACTGCTCCAAAATGAATTCTCCACTAGAGATGGATCAACATCTTACTATATATACTTTGCAATGACCTTCTATGTCACATTGCTTAGGTCAAGGTTGAGGAGGTCTGTTAATATGCTTAACATGGCCACTCTCCAAAACAAAATAGATGGAAGGAGAGAATTGAATATGCAATGAATTTATCTCTGGATATGTGAGAGAAAATGTATATAAGGAACAAGGATAAGATTCAAGAGATAAATAAAGGAATATGGAAATGTATATTGGAGATAGAGGTTGTCGGCCTTTGAGTCCAAAGAAACAATGAGTAGATCATTCAACAGATCCTATGTGCCTTCACCCACATGGAAGCTCTGGTTAGTAAGCATTTAGCGGCTGGTGCCCATTAGGAGATATAATCGACCATTAGAATCACCAAATGTAACACATGCACAATTTGCATGGTCATAATGCTTGGTGGTCACAAGAATGGAGCTCCCCAATCATGCATTCCTTCCTATATATCCCACATGTCCTTTTTGTGCTTATGTGTCTAGAGGGAATGAACTATGTGTCCATGTACATGTTTAGCTTTGCATAGATTGAATACACATGGTATCCATTTATATTTATGAGGAACATGGAGCAAGAGAGATTTAATTTTTCCTCTCTAGGTTGGCATTGCAACACTCAATATCAACTATATTCAAGTTTTTAAATGTCTCTCTTCTATCTATAGTTTAAATTCTTGATTTGCATTATTACAATAAATGTTACCATTTGACTTTGGATTACCATATTCACAAAACAAGTATAAAAATATAATAAAAAAAGAAGTTCATAAGATTAAAAAAAAAATCAAATCTTATGTGATGGATCCAAAATATTTCTCTTACCAAAATGAATTATGAAATGGATCCAAAATATTTCTCTCACCAAAAAGTTCATTATATGAAAACATCCATGTATATGTGAAAAGTTATGTAGTATTTGACAAAAATTTAGCAAGTACATTCAATATGCTAAATGTAAGTGAATTTGATACTTGATGGCTCAATTTTGAGCAAAATCTTTGAAGCAAATCAAAGTTATGGTACTCCATCCAAGTTCATTTTGAAAGTTTCAATATTTTTTTATACCTCATCATTTTAAAATATTTTTTAATACCTCATTCTAGATCATTTTAAAAGTTTGAATGTTTTTTTTTTAAGTTTTATTATTTTTATGAGATATTATTTTCTCCCACTATGGTACTTCATCCAAGTTTACTTTAAAAGTTTTAATATTTTTTTATACCTCGTTAGATTATCTTAAAAGTTTCAATATTTTTTTATACATCATCTTAAAAGTTTCAATATTTTTTATACCTCAGCTAAGATCATCTTAAAAGTTCCAATATTTTTTTATACCTCCAAATTCCTTTTAAATTTTTAAAAATTTTTTTTTTATACCTTATCCAAGTTATTTTATTTTAAAAGTTTTTTTTTAATGAGATATTATTTTCTCCCGCATCAATTGGTTTCATTGTTCATGGATATCCCGTTTCCATTATGAACTATTGAATCAAAATTAATACCTAATAGAATAGCAAACATAAATAATATTTAGATGTAAAATCCTTATTTGTATAAGAATGAAAGTGTTGATTTCCAACCAATATTGATAATGTAAATAGATTGCAGATTTTTAATAAATGTGATTAAAATCTTAACAATGTAGATATTAAACACAATTAAATTTAAGAATCTCTTATTTTAAATTCTCAAATTCAATAATAAAAAATATATATTTCAAATTTTCAAATTCAACAATTTTTAATTGTTATTGAATTTATGTGAAGAAAAATGAAAACAAAAATTTATATATATATAATTATATTTATTTTATATATCAATTAAATAATAAAACAAAAAAATGGAAACAAAAAATTATTGATAATGTAAATAGATTTCTCAAATTCAATAATAAAAAATATATATTTCAAATTTTCAAATTCAACAATTAAAAATTGTTATTGAATTTAAGTGAAGAAAAATGAAAACAAAAATTTATATATATAATTATATTTATTTTATATATCAATTAAATAATAAAACAAAAAAATGGAAACAAAAAATTATTGATAATGTAAATAGATTGTATGATTTTTAATAAATGTGATTATAATTAGATATTATACTCAATTTAGTTTAAAACAAAAATTTGGTGCTGGTTAAATGTTTTATTTTTTGGGTTTTTGGGTGAGCGATGTAAATTTGGACAAAATCCTTATTTTCTGTTGTTTAAATTGCATTTTTCAATGTATAAATGGATTCAGCATGCTGAAAAACCCCTTGGGCATTCAGATTATATAAACTTAGCCAATCTGCAGATCCAACTATTCATCACCGATTTCCAAAAAATAGAACGTTTAGACTACTGCCAAAAATTTATGTATATTTAATTATATTTATTTTATATATCAATTAAATGATGATAAAACAAAATAAATGAAAACAAAAAATTATGTATACTTATAGATTAGGGTTGATTATTTATTTATATATGAATTAAAGGATCCTAAAATAAAAGTATATATATATAAATGAAATAATCAACCCTAATCTATTTTGTTAACAAATGAAATGTATTAAAGGATCCTAAAATAAATTAACATAAATGTATTAACATAAAAATTGAGGTTATACATTTATGTTAATTTATTTAAATATTAACAAAACCGATTTAAATGTTAACATATATCAAACACATCCTAGTAACATTTTCAATGCATTTGTAATAGCCTAATGCATATACATAGCTCATAAATTGGGATTTACTACAATTAAGTTTCAGAAAAGTGCTTCACCAACAATAAGTTTCCTGTGTTTGTGCAGGGTCATGTAACTAAAAGAAATATAACGGGCTGCATGTTGCTAATTTTTTAAATTGATGGAAGTTGGAAGCGCAGATAAACAAACGCGTTGGGATAAAACACTTTCTCCCCCTCAACTGCCTGCGGATGGATAATGCAAACTGTGTATTATCCCACATTCATGGTGCCGATGAAAACAGAAGAGAGCGTGACTATATAAAGAAGTGCAGAATTAATAACAAAATCAAGGAGCCGTGTGGTCAACACAAAGCGAACTATTCTTTCGCCTTTTACTAAAGAATACCGTGGGTTGGCCACTATTAGCGGCATACGCCAATTTTTGAACGCTTCACACTCACTTGAGTCGTGAGGCTCACAACTAAAATCCAAATCGGAATTAGAGCGTGCAATTCGTAAATTTGTTTAACGTCAAAAACTGAGTGAAACGTCTAAAACTAAAATAAAGGCTTAATTGGTTAGTCCAGAAGGTATATAAATTTGTAACTATAGGATTTTGAAAGAACCAATTAATCCAAAGGCAACATATGATGACATGGGCGGTAAATCCCACTTGTAGTGATGTAATGCATAATAAAGATATATAAATTTGTATCTATACATGGTATATTGTCTATTATTTTTGTATTTAATAAGAAGAGGGATATTGAAAAAATACTCGATATATAATTAAATAGTGACAAATCAATGCACATCAAACACTTTTACCAATCTATGTATTTTTCTCCTTTAAATGTGTTACAATACAAATAAATTTATATGTACTCTTACCCTTTGAAGCTTGCATGTGAAAGAATTTAGGAAAAATAATATTTGTGTTAATTTAAAATCATGTTAAATATTTTCTGCATGGCCAACCAAGTATATGCATCATTGAATTTATGAATAAAAAGATTTTACATTAATTGGGTGTTCTTGATTGAGGAAAGAAAGTAGATGAGAGATTGTTGGATCACATTGAATTCATTGCATGCAAGGCAAATTCAACCGATAGATGTAAGACAATCTCTATCTCCACTTTCACCATGTTTAGAGTACAAATTGTTAGGAGGCCTGCAAAATATGAGAAAGGGATAGGCTTAATGAGGATGGCTAGGATGGAAATAAAACATGGGAACAAATATCCTATAATAGATTATGTTCACTAGCCTTATATTATAGGTAGAGATCTTAATGTGTTGGTAAAAGGAGAATAAGCATAATAAACCTTTGTATTGATAAGGAGAAGAATATGGGTTAGCCTTGCCGTAGAGTGGCAAGACCCTAGATGTTCAAGGCAAAGGAGGAATAGTTTTTAGTATCGAGCCTCCATGAGAAAATATGATGCCACTAATGTTGGGTTTGGGGATTTATGTGGTGTTTTCGTTGGGTGCACAACCTCCATTTAAAACAAGTCGTTGGCTCATCATTATAATATATGTCAGAATGATCATTATAGGTTCCAATGTGAAAAGGATAGGGTTGTTGTAGAAATGTATCCATAAAGAGAGGGGGAGTAAGGGGGTGTTTTAGAATTTAAGTAGGCAACAACCTAATATATCATCTCTCTAAAAATTGCAATAACCTAGACTCATCGATTAATTGGTCACTTTGATTATCACTACCATCTATCTCTTAATTCCCTATTATGGTGAATGGAGTGATCTAAGGTTGTTGATCTCCTATTGGCTAGATAGATAATGAGATTGACAGATGCTTATTGGATGAACCCATAGGAAAGCTTGCATGAACATGGAAAAGATAAGTCATAAATCCATTTATGCATAGGTTAGGGATAAAATTCATTTAATATTGATTTGTTCATTATTTGAGGTCATGCATGTTGTGTTAGAAAGAATCCATCGGATGGATGTGTGGGCATTGAGAGGGAGGGATGTTTCCAAAGGAAAAAAAGCCATGGGTAGATATTTCCTATGATGATCCATGGATCTTTTGACTAGAAAGAGGTATCCAAGCTTTGTGCTTAGCCTGTGATCCTAAAACTTTCAAGACATAGAGAAGACAACAAGTGAAAGTGAATTATTCATGTATTGCGTAGCATATTTTTTTGGTTTTAGAACTTTCTGTGAATAATTTATTTTGTTATTTGATGATGGACAAATCATTGTTTATACTATTCCTTTCAGACAATGAATGCATTAATGGAAATTGTGAAAGAAAATTTAAAGGTAATGGACTTATATATCATTTTCTTGCCATGGTTTGATTTTATAAGTATGTAGAATAAGCAAGGTCAAATCCTATCTAGATTAAACAAGGTTTGGAGGTTGTACTCCAAGTTGACTTTATGGGCAACCTACAATCTACATTGTATACAAAGTAGTGCACTATCATGCTTGGTTCAAAGTTAAACATTTGTCCATAAAGGATTCCAAGAAATCATAAGAATGGAGAGATACAATTAAAAATCTATCTTTTTATGAAAGAATCCAAAATAAATATTAGCTTTAACTTCAAAATCATGTTAAATCTTTTTTGCATGGCCAACCAAATATATGCATCATTGAATTTATAAATGAAACAATGTGACCTTAATTGGGTGTTTGCGATTCAAGTAACAAAGTATATGCGAGATTGTTGAACATGTTGAATTTATTGTGAGTCAGGAAAATTCAGCAATAGATGGAAGGTGTCTCTATCTCCACGTTCATTGCATTTGGAGTTTGAGCATAAGTTGTTAGGAGTCTTGGCAAAAAATGAAAGAGGGAGATGTATAATGACATTTGGCAAGATGAGAAGAAAATAAGGAGGGAAATATCCTATGCTAGATGATGTTCCCTAGTGTTCTATTATAGGTAGAAACCTTGATGTGATACGATTTGTTGGATATGTAATTAAAATTTCTACTCAAAAAAATTTCACTAAAAACGTGCTAAGTTTTAGTGCACTTACAATGAATAATAGCCTAAAAAACAAAATACTAAAAAATACAAAAATGATAATAATATATCTTTTAGAATGATGCCAATTTTGAGATTTATTTTATGGTTGACTTTAATTATAAGGAAACACTTAAACTGATATTTAAAAAAAAGAAAGAGAGATATTTAATTTTACTAACATAAAGTTTATAAATGAGTAAAAATTAATTTACAAAATCGTTTTTAAGATAGAAAACTTGTAATAAAAAGGCTTTCAAGATATGTAATAAAAATAGCTTGACAAGGTCCTCATATGGAGGCAAAGATTTAGGATATAGGATGTTTAGAAAATGAGAAAAGAGATATGATCAAGTTAAGATATTGATGTGTTAATTTTTTTTCCCGTAGGAATTTTTTTTTAATATTTCATCGAAATATACATGTTCCAATACATTCAAGATGTTCAAAATCTTGTCTCTACTGACCTTTCCTCTCCACAACTATGTGTGACTATACAAATAAAACTTTTTGTCTGTCTATGCAGGATGCTTTCTTACAAAAATCAAAGTCTTCATAAATGGAGCTCCATGTGCTCCTCCTACTGTTCTAAAAATTTTCCTCCTTACAAACGAAATTCCATAGCATCAGTTTCGGTTCGGTCCATGAACTCATAAAAGATATTGATGTGTTAATTTTTTTTTCCCGTAGGAAAAAAAAATTTAATATTTCATCGAAATATACATGTTCCAATACATTCAATATGTTCAAAATCTTGTCTCTACTGACCTTTCCTCTCCACAACTGTGTGTGACTATACAAATTTTTTTTTTTGTCCGTCTATGCAGAATGCTTTCTTACAAAAAGCAAAGTCTTCATACATGGAGCTCCATGTGCTCCTCCTGTTGTTCTAAAAATTTTCCTCCTTACAGACGAAATTCCATAGCATCAATTTCGGTTCGATTCATGAACTCATAAAATCCAAAGGCTCCATTTGGAAGTTCCAGGGCTTCTTTCGAAGTTATTCTGTGTTAGAGTTGAGTTCACGCATCAAATGATGGAAGGAAATCCTTTTGAATGCATTGAAGATGAGTTTGATATCCCATAGGATGGATGCCAAGTTTGGGTTTTGGATTGCAGATTTACCATTGGCCCAGTCGATAGCCATTTTGGAATCTCCAAATACTTGAAGTTTGGTTAAATTTTTCTCCTTTGTTGCTTCCAGAAGAGACCATAGAGATGTCAATTCTGCCCTGCTGTTTGTACATCCCCCTGATGAGTATCTTATATGTATACAATGTGAGTGACTGATGTACATGACCACTCCCACCCCGCATCTTGGCATGACTCCTTGACTTGCACCATCGAAATAGCCCCAAGGGATAGAATAGTCAATGTCGGGGGGAAGTGGGTAGCATGACTTCAAAGGCTTCGGGGCTTCTTTGAATTCTTCAGCCATGTTGAGGGTGAGAGAGGCTGTTTTCTCTGGAGCAATGAACCTGTCTTTGAATATCGCGCTATTTTGAGCCCACAAATGTTAGACACCATTATGCTTGGTAAGCCTGCATAGAGGGCTAGCGCTTTGTCTCGAACCCATGACCTGAAGCACTCTTCCAAAGTGTATTGGTTCCAATTACTTTGGGCTTTGAGTTTGTCTTTTATTGATTTCATTAATTTCCTTGCATAAGGACAAAAAATGAAAAAGATGAGATACATATTCTGAATTTGAATTACATAGTGGGCATCTGTTTGGGCCTTGCTAGCCTCTTTTCTATCCATTGTCCCATGTCAACAATTTGTTATTGAGGGCTAGCCAGAAAGTAATTTTACATCTGGGGGGCCTTCATCTTCCACAGGGGTTTCTACCACCACTTTCTAAGAACTTCCTCAACAGTTCCCATCCAAGCTTTGTAGCCCAATTTGACAAAGTACAAACCATTTTTCGGATTTAAGGACTAGCAGAGAGAGTCCTCTAAGTCCTCTGCTAAGGTAATGGAGTTTTCACAGAGTAATTTTATGAATGCCTCCCATTATTCTAAGGTGGCATCCGAGAGGCCTAGGGTGGTCGCATCCTTCCATCCCCATCTACCCCTAGACTGTGGGAGCCCAGTGCAGGCATCCTTGAGGGTTAGGATATTTGCTTCTTTTGAGGCTTCAAGAAGAGAGGGAGATAATATGTACTTGTTTCTTGCTCCAAACCAAGGGTCTTCCCCTATTCTGAAACTACTTCCATTTTTCCAATCTTCCAAACCGTCCAAGATCCTACCAAGGGGAAGGCCTCGACCAAAGCTTTCCAGACTATAGAACCGCTTGTGGATTTTATGGGGGAGTGAAACCACACTACTACTGATAGATTGGGGAAGTATTTGGAGTTCATAAATCTGGTCCATAGTGAGGATCCTTGTGCCATTCTCCAGATATTTCTACTAGTAAGGGCATGGGCGAAGGACCTGATGTCCTTGAGGCCCCAACCCCGTCATCTTTTGGTGTAGCAATGGTCTTCCAGGCAGCCAAGCAGATGACTCTTGTGACTTTTTGACCAACCCAAATAAAGTGAGCACAAGTCCTTTGTATTTTGTTTAGCACTCCTTTTGGAAGTGAAGCAATAGAGTTCCACTATACTGGAATGCTTTCCAGGAAAATTTTAATTAGGACCAGACGTCGCCCTCTAGAAAGCAGGTGATTTACCCATATCGATATTTTGGCTTCCACTTTCCTTATTAACCAGTTCCAATCCTCTTTTCTGTAGCAGTTCGGTTTTAGGCAGAAACCCATATACTTCAGGACTTTGCCTAGAGTCTTTTGTTGCACTGGGATGATATTTAAGAGGGAGGGTGTCTCATCATTTGAGCAATGATTTAGGATTAGACAGGATTTATTCGGGTTGACTTTAAGTCCAGTATCTTTGCTGAAAAGAGTTAATACGTTCTTAAGGGAGGTCAAGTCTCTCAGAGATGCGACTATACTTACAAATATATCATCCACGAATAGGAAGTGAGAAACTGCTTCAACTTCAAAAACTTTGACTCCTCTGATTAAACTAATTGAACGAGATTCTTTGATTAGTATACTTAAAGCCTCCGCAACTAGTAGGAATAGGAAGGGCGAGAGGGGACATCCCTGACAAAGTCCATGAGAGGCTCTGAAGAAACTAGAAGGGGACCCAATAATTAGAACTGTGAATGAGGTGCTTTGTAAACAACCCATGATCCAATTTACAGAGTAAAGGTTCATTAAAATTTGTAGAAGGACCAGTCAAAGGAAAGTCCAATTCACTTGGTCTTATGCTTTCGACAGTTCTAGTTTGAAAATGGCAGCTTTGATATTTTTCCTTTTTACAGAGTGAAGGACTTCTTGAGAGAGTGTTACTGCATCATGAATTTGTCTGTTATGGAGAAAACCAAACTGTTCCTCCCCTATGATCTCGCTAAGCATCGGTCTAAGCCTCCTCAAGATGATTTTAGAAATGAGTTTGTAAATAACGTTACAACATGAGATTGGGCGAAAGTCCTCAAGTGACTCCGCATTTTCCCTTTTCGGGATGAGGCATAGGAAAGTGGAGTTCAATGTTCCATGAATTCCTCCAGTAATTTAGGATTCTTGTACCACCGCTAGTAGGTAATTTTTCAGTAGATCGAAAAAGGATTTGTAAAATTCCATAGTGAACCCGTCCGACCCTGGATATTTTCCATTATGCATGGAGGAGAGATCCTTTTTCAGTTCTTCCTCCGTGACTTCTTTCGTTAGTTCCTGGTTCATTTCTTCTGAGAAGACAGAGGGAAATTTTCCTACTACCTTCAAGATTTCCTGAATAGGACATCCGACTGGGTCTGTAAAAAGGTTTTTAAAGTAGGTGACCCCAACTTCCGCTTTTTCCTTGAAAGAACTAAGGATCATCCCAACTTCTTTTTTTATATTCCAAATGGTGTTGAGGTTTCTTTTGAAATTGGTGAAGGCATGGAAATTTTTTGTGTTATTATCTCCCTCCATTAACCACGTGGCCCTGATTTTTTGGCGCCACTCTTGTTATTCTGTTTTAAGCCAGGAGTGACATAGGTTCCCCAGGTTTTTGAGATCTTCCAAATTGATTTAAGTGAGGGGACCTTCCTCCAGTTTTTTGTATAGTATTTTTAGTTGTTCCTCCATGTCTAAAAGGGTTCTACACCTTCTCGCCTTCCATATGGGGATCCACGTTTTGAAGGCAAATTTCAGTTTTTGAAGGTTTGAGGCGAATTGCGCCATTATAGGAGATGAAGTCTAGGGATTTAATTTTTCCCATGAGGAGGTGACCAAACTCTTGAAGTCCTCGTCTTCTAGCCAAGCTTGACTGATTTTTAGTGGAGCTGGGGGGGGTTTCCTCGTCGAGAATCCATTCTAGGGAGATTGGGCGATGGTTAGAAATTCCCCCCACTTCTACAGTCTATTTGAAGCTAGAGGTCGAATGTAGTAATATTTCTAAGACCAAGAAACAGTCCAGTCGCTTGGCCACCTCTTCGTTTCCTGTTCTGTAGTTTCTCCAGGTAGGGGAGAGATTAACCGGTTCGAGGTCTACCAACCACATATTTTCTAGGAGGGAAATGAAAAAGTCCCTTTGTCGGTCCTCCCTAGGGGATGCCCCCCAGATCTCTCTTAGGGAGAGGGTAAAGTTCATGTCGCCACCAACCACCAACTGAGGGTCTGAGAAAACTCTTGCAGAAATGAACTCTTCCCAAAACATGATACGATCAACATACGATCCGTATAAGTTAACGACGAAAAAAACTAATTCATGGTTTTTATGTTTTAATTTTACAGAAATAGAAGTGCGCAACGAAGACGAGGATAATGCCTAGAAATTAGGGCTCCATCCCGTGATTAGGCCTCCTGAAAAACAATCCACATCCATTGTGCTAAAGGACCAGTTCCTAAGCCAACTACTGAACACCTCCCTAGCCTTTTCGCCCTTACACATTGTTTCCTGTATCATAATAATGTCTGGATTCAATCTATGGAGGAGGCATTTAAGAGCCAATATCTTGGGGGGGGGGGGGCACCCCTCTGTCGTTGAAGCATAGAATTTTCATCTTTCCCCTGAAGGAGGGGCAATTCCGACTCTAAGGGCCCTCTTGATAGTAGCTTGGGTTCATTTCTGAATCTTCACTGCGACTTTCTCCTGGGCTCGAGAAAGGTGGGATTTATTTCCCTCCTGGGAAGGGGGAGGGGGGTCCAAGGCCAGGCCTCCTTTGGATGGGGCAGAGTCCTGGGGGTCGGTTTTAAAGTGGAGATCACAGCCTTTTTCGAAGGGGGAAAGGAGGTGGAGACTTTTCGTGGGAGGGAGAGGAGAGGGATCGAGAAGGGGAGCAAGGTATGGGACCCGCAAAAGGGAGAGGACCG
>ML787020.1:411543-445574 GCA_009831015.1 Picea engelmannii
TTAGAAGAGCCCTAACCTCATCATCAAAGTCCACTTTTACAGAACTTAGTTGATTAGTAACCGTATTAAATTCATTTAAATGATCTGCAATAGACCCACCTTCTGACATCTTCTTATTAAATAATCTCTTCATTAGAAATACCTTATTCGACGCTGAGGGTTTTTCATACAATTTGGCCAACGCATCCATCAAACCCTTCTTTGTCTTTTCTTTTGAAATATTGAAAGTCACCGACGTTGCCAGGCTCAGTCGTATCGTTCCTACAAATTTTCTGTCAAGAATCTCCCATTCTTCGTCCTTCATGGTCGCTGGCTTCTTTGCTACTCCACTCAATGGTAGGAATAGATCCTTATGATATAAATAGTCTTCCATCTGCATCTTCCATAACTGGTAGTTTTGGCTGTTAAATTTCTCGACCCTAAACTTTCCATCTTCCGACATTGCTCCCACTCGAACTAGGAACCCTCTTTTCCTGCGAGTTACCTTACGCTCTGATACCAGTTGTTAGAAAAACAGGACCGCGGAGAAATAAAATAAAACAAATGCAGAAACTAAACACAGAAGACACACAATACAAGAGAGACACATATTTACGTGGTTCACCCAGTGTGGGCTACATCCACCAGAGAAATTGCCAGGTCCTTCCTTTATTATTATCCAGCAAATGAAGGGATACAACCTACAACAAAACCCGTTGTAACTTCCTCTTCTTTCTCTCACAATATCCTCTCTCAGAATACAATATTCACCATCATCCATAGCTGCAATACATTTCCCTCATAAAAGAGGGTTGCCTTCTAGGGAAAAAAACCCTAACATAATCTCTACCGTTAGATCTGCGACCTTATAGTGAACGGTCCAGATTTACAATGAAATTACAATATACTTTTACAAGGCAATTTTTGCTTCGGGGGCTTCGCCCCCAAACCCCCATCGGGGGACACTGCCCCCAAACCCCCGCTGGGGGCCCGCTTGCCCCCAGACCCCCCAGAGGGGGTACCCCCCCTCTGCACTCCCCCGCGTGGAAGAGTGTACATACTTTGGGGGTGTAAATACTTCATGGGGTATAAACACGGCTGAAAGAAAGGACCTCTGAATTAGGAAGATAATCAGGCTCTACAACCAACACAAGACTGACATCAAGAACATCATTTCCAATATTGCTACCCTTAATTCCAAATTTGATTCCCTCTGTACAGAGGTTAAAAACAACTTCACAATCGTTTCTAAAGAGATAAAAAACTGGATGAGTCAATTCTAGGGCCCCACCTCCTCTAAAAACCCTTCACACCAAGAAGTCATCGACTCCTCCCATTCCATGGCCTTTCATTCTAACCCCCTTCATCATGAACTACATCTTCCCAAAGTTGAGGTGAATAAATTTGATCGCTCGAATCCCACGGGTTGGATCACTCAAATGGAACATTATTTCTCTTTGCATAACATTACTGATGATTTGACCAAACTTTGTATTGATGTCCTTTATTTGGATCTTGAACACTGGTAATGGTGTAAAAATTCACACTGAGGGTATATTTCTTGGACCCAATTTGTTGCAGAACTTTATGAATGCTTTGACACCGACATTGTAATACCCATGTTTCCACCAGCTTGTAATTAATCATTAATTATGATCACCATGCTATGGCATGTGAACAATGCAATTGTATTATTTTTTAGATTTCCAATAAATGACTGTGGAGGTGAATCCTTGAAGTATTGGCCACGATATCACTAGAGGAAAGAGTGAGGAAACTGTAGAGAGGGTTCATTATGTCAAAATGACCCCAAAGTCTCTTTGTTGAAATAATAAGCCTCATCCCGATCCCAAGGAAAAAAATAGTTAATGAGAAAAGGAATGGTGGTTGAAAAATCAACTACCCCAATGAATGGAAGCATGGAGGGTCTGGCTGAGGAGATAGAAAACTATCAACCCAAAGTACCATAGAGAGCAGTTTCCTGCAGGCCCAAATTGACCCGAGTTCCTTCTGACAGAAGGAAGAGGACAGGTCTAGAACCTTCATGGGGAGAAAAAAGGCATGCAAGAATACACATGAAAGAAGACAAGAAGGAGACCATGCCCACAAGGGGGTGTGCGACCTGGATATGCAAAGAGAAAGGATGAGAATGCGTGAGGCTCTGGGGTTCTGAATAAGAACTGAAGAATTAAGTTGTTCTAGTTAAAAGGATAGAACAAGAGAAAGGATCTCTGAGAGTTTGCAGAAAACATGGCCTGAGAAGAAGGTTGCGAACTTGATGCTGAGGGAGCATCTGATAAACCTCACAGAGGCTATGAAAAAGAAAGGAGTTATGAGAGTTTTCAGAAAATATGACCCGAGAAGAAGGTCGTGAGCTTGATGCCGAGGGAGCATCTGATAAACCTCGTAGAGGATGTGACAGAGAAAGAATCTCTAAGAGTTTGTAGAAAACATGACCTGAGCAGAAGGTTGTGCACTTGATGCTGAGGGAGCATATGATAAACCTCATAAAGGCTATGACAGAGAAAGGATCTCTGGGAGTTTGCAGAAAAAATGACCTAGCAGAAGGTCGCAATCTTGATGCTGATGGAGCATTTGATAAACCTCATAGAGGGTGTGACAGAGAAAGGATCTTTGAGAAATTGCAAAATTTCCCTTGTGATATCATGGCTTGGCACGAAGGTGGATAGAGCTCTAAGAATGAATTCCTCTGATCCTACATTTGGGTGGAAATGTGAACACCCACAGTCAGTTGGTCGGTATGATCGACTGTAATAGATAAGTATTTCATATACCCTGTGTAATAGAATTGAAATGAGTGGTTGGATGTTTGTGTCTATGACTAAAATTTGCATTGCATGATTAGTATTAGTAATGCTTATTGTTCTTGTACGAACACATGCATTTGAATGGTTCCTGTTTTCCTTTGCTTAGCAGCAAGAGAACTATTAGACATGGGTCTTCAAATGAAATTAGGAATAAGATTATGGTTTCTATGCTGGTTGGAAAATCCTTAAAGGAATTTTCCCAAGGATTGATTTTGTAATGTAAGAGTCGGGGCAGACTTTGCTAGAATGCTTCAGTCCTGTCAACCCCTCGAATTTACCTTCACATGTTACTAAATTCGAGCTTTATGGATGGAGGGCGCCTCCTTCAAACCATTCCTTTGTGTGACCGAGGGCTCATGCCCACGACCCTAACCAAATCACGGCTAAGAGTTGAGCATGTAGCCCCATAACTTGTTAGGGAATCCATATGACCGGGACCTTGGAACCCTTCGCTAGGTCCGAAAGGAGATAAACTATCTTGGCTTTGCGACTCTGGGAGTCTGGAGCTCCGGGATGTTATAACTTTAACACATGCAAAACCAACCGAAGGAAACTTGCTGGTACGGTTACCAGAGAGGTTGATCGACATTTTGTTGTTTCCTTAACTGTGACCATGGGATCTGTCCCATCGTTAAACCCTGATCAACTTCTCAGTCACGAAGTAATGCGAACCATAGATCTAAGGATATTCAGGATCTCCCCTGATCGTTGGATTGACGTTGTGGTCATTCGACATCGATCAACTCTTGGAGTAAAAAGGAAACTAAACAACCAAACCCACGAACGTCGAAGTCACAAAGGGACGAGGAATGTTGATCCAAGGATTCTTTGAGATCTCTCTTGATTGTTAGATCTAGACCATGGTCATTCCGACGCTAACCAGTCTGGGAGTAAAAAGGAAAGTAAATAGCCAAACCCCCAGATGTCGAAGTCGCGAAGCGACAAGGACCGTCGATCCGAGGATGCTTCGAGATATATCTTGATCGTTGGGTCTAGACCGTGGTCAGTCCGCCGCTAACCACTCTGGGAGTAAAAAGGAAACTAAACATCCTAACCCACTAACCCCGAAGTCGCAAAGCAACGGAAGCCGTAGATCTATGGATCTACATGGACCTATCTTGACCGTGGGATAAAAGTGTATTAGGAGGTTGTTGGCAAGAGTTTGGACTTCAGATCTCTAGGCGATTTCGTAGGTAGGAGAGGTTGGAGGCTCCGAGAGGCTATCAGTCTGAAGTGACATGGCACGCTAACGTCACCTATGGTGACATGGACCCATGTTCAACATGCCACGTGTCACCTTGATTCATGCTTTTTACAGACCTTATATGCCAATTGGAACGTGACACGCGTCTCCCATTTATAGGGCCATGTGTCATCTATGTCCTTTTCCGTGTGTCAACCTTCTGGCACATGCTCGCTTGACCCAATAGTTGGTGGAATATCTGAGGCAGCGGGAGTTAGAGACTTTGGGAAACTTGGGATGTTGTAACATTGGGGTTAACCGACCAAAATCCCTGACCTACTCGTCCCTACCTCTGCATTTAATGCACCACCATGTGTAAGTGTGGACTCTTCCGGAGTCTAGGGTTTCAGAAATCTGGAGGTTTGGAGTGGTATATTGGATAAGTCGAAAGGGTCAAAGGCCCATATTTACTTTCCCGCTACTGTAAGCTGTAAGAATAATTTAAATATAATTAATTAACTAAGTGGGACCCTCTTCGTAGCTTTGAAATTCGAGAGTTTTGGGGTATATTTATAAGAGCGTGAGGAGGAACTTTCGCCAAAGTCCAGAGACTTAGGTGCTTATTGAAATTAATACTCCTAAGTACTCCTCTAAAGTCTTTAGTTATATTATAATATAATTCAATACAATTATATTATAATATGATTAATGAAAGAACAAATTGGCAATGTTTAATTAAATTAATAGGCCTATAACAGCTAGACAAGCATCAACCTCGGGTTGGGCAAGTATTTGTATGCTATGTTAAGGTGGCATGCCAGATGATAGGGAGCCACATAGATGCCACATCGCGATGAGAGACCCTAGTTGGTAAAGGCCTAAATAACTTTGAAGGTCCATAACTTTCGGTCTAGATCTCAGATCTGGACAAACTTATAGTCGTTGGAAAGCTCTTGACGAGCAGAAGATGATGGAGGTCTTAGGAAGAGGATTTGAGATGGTTGAGAAAAAATGAAAAAAACTTATACCCCATCCCTTAAAAGGATACCTAAGTGGTTGGGTGTGTGATAGAGTGGTATCAGAGCGGGCAACAACACTTGGCCTGCTTGGGCTCACGAAAGAGTCAAGTGATTATATTTTCATTATGTTACTGATATGCAAATAATTTTGAGTGGCTATTGTATTCCATTGCTACCCAAGCATGGTAAGATTCAGGAAAGAAGAATCTCAATAACAGAATGAGGAATTCTATGCCAGTCAAAGATGAGTTATAATCCTTGCAAGAAAATGCATGAGTAAGGAGTACCATGGGTACAATGACCAATATAGGGAGATTGGGAATAATGGTACTCATAGTTAGCACATTGCATGGAATGCATTGAGGAAATGCATGTTTGTATAAGAGGGTAGACAATGGATTGCCCATTAAGGAAGGAGGACCTTCCAATACTCTACTTGAATTGTAGAGGTGTTAAATAAAAGAGAATTTTGGGTGGCCATGAGTGTTGGCACCCTGATTACCAATGAAGGAAGAATGCTTGGGTGCATTCAAGAGAAAATTTTAGTTTCATATGTGTTGATTTGGGATCCGGATAAGCCTGTAGCGGGAAGCATAGTCTCATTGTAAGAGTGAATGAGAATGATTAAACCTATGGTGAATAGGTTGGTTGAGCTCCAACACACCATGGCAAGGTGTTTGTCATAAGTATGGCAAAATTGAACCCAATGTAAGGGTACATTGGCTATGGATGTGGCCATGAATATTGGCACATTGATTAAAGTCAATTGATATTTGAGTTGCATTTTGAAAATTTGGTATGTTGAAAAGATGCATACATAAATAATGATATTTTCTTTTGCTCTGTACCCTTGAATAGATGAAAATTACTTGGACTATTAGTATGCATAGTTTTGAAAATACAATGTGCATGAAAACTAATAATTTGTTTGGCTGAGAAATGTTGAAATTGAAGGAAGAAAAGGATCTTGGATATGGCAGTGTTGTAAGCCCATAAGGAAGACCAATTGCCTGTTGAGCTAAACTGATATGGGAAGGAAAGTCCCATACTTGTGAATCTGGTTCATGTGTGGAACAAATATGAAAATAAATGTGGAATTTGGAAATCTGTGGGTGACAAATTTGCAAGAAAATTATGAATTTGAAATTGATGATAATATCTCATAATTTTTGTATACCTATGATACAAGTGAGATGAAAAAGATCTATCTAGGAAGGAAAGATGAAGTATTTCAAGCTGGAAAGCATGAAGAAGGCTACTGTTGAGACATGAGAACCCTGTGGTAAGACATGATTTCCCTAGAATATGTTGTGTTGTGGCAACACAAGCCGGAGGGAAGCCTCGACAAAGCAGGTCTGAGGGATGCCTCGATTGTAAGGCTTAATGAAGTCTTTAGAACTCTTCCTGTGTGAGAAATCCTTGGCAAGGAAATATGGATCGCCTGAGGGACTATATAGTAGAGAAGGGGATGCCTGAGCTTGGGCCTGGAGGGTGAGTGACCGCAAGGAAGAGGAGACTTTGATAATTCTTATAAACTATTGATTGGATCATGCACACAATGGGTATGTCAAGGAAAAACATTGAACTAAGATAACAAGATGGCCATATGGATGCAAATCCACGAACTGCATAGATAAGTATTGTGCTAGATTATGAAATCTTTCCACTTGAATTTTGCACAATGGTAAGTTGTTTTCGTGTGAAATTGTGATTAATATGCTTGTTGTCCAAAATTATTGAAGATAGGTGATGAAGGCCAAGGGTCTGGATAGGACCTGACCAAGAAAGAGGATCAAGATTTCTGAAGCAACTGAATGACAAAGGCATGACAGGTGTTACCAAGAAAAAACAACGAGGACAATGTTCCTTTTAAGGGGGGAGGGGATTGTCATACCCCTGTTTCCCCCAACTTGTAATTAATCATTAATTATGATCACCATGATATGGCATGTGAACAATGTAAATGTATTATTGTTTAGGTTTCCAATAACTGACTATGGGGGTGAAGCCTTGAAGTATTGGCTATGATATCACTAGAGGAAAGAGTGAGGAAACTGTAGAGAGGGTTCATTATATCAAAATGACCCAAAATTATCTTTGTTGAAATAATAAGCCTCATACTGATCCGAAGGAAAAAATCCATTAATGAGAAAAGGACTGGTGGTTGAACAGTCAACTACCCCAGTGAATGGAAGCATGGAGGGTCTGGTTGAGGAGATAGAAAATTGTCATCCCGAAGTACCACAGAGTGCAGTTTCCTGCAGGCCCATATTGACCCAAGTTCCTTCTGACAGAAGGAAGAGGACAGGTCCAGAACCTTCTCGGGGAGGAAAAAGGCATGCAATAATACACATGAAAGAAGACAATAAGGAGACCATGCCCATAGGGGGGTGTGCGATGTAGATATGCAGAGAAAAAAGAGGAGAATGCATGAGGCTTTGGGGTTCTGAAGAAGAACTGAAGGATTAAGTTGTTCTGGTTAAAAGGAGAGAACAAGCGAAAGGATCTCTGAGAGTTTTCTGAAAACATGATTGAGCAGAAGGTTGCAAGCTTGATGTTGAAGGAGCATCTGATAAACCTCGTAGAGGTTGTGATAGAGAAAGGATCTCTAAGAGTTTGCAGAAAACATGACCTGAGCAGAAGGTCATGAGCTTGATACTGAGGGAGCATCTGATAAACCTCGCAGAGGCTGTGACAGAGAAAGGATCTCTGAGAGTTTGCAGAAAACTTGACCTGAGCAGAAGGTCATGAGCTTGATGCTGAGGGAGCATCTGATAAACCTTGCAGAGGCTGTGAGAGAGAAAGGATCTTCGAGAGAAATAATTTTCCCAAGGATTGATTTTGTAATGTAAGAGTCGTGGCAGACTTCGCTGGAATGCTTTAGTCCTGTCGGCCCCTCGAATTTACCTTCACATGTTACTAAATTCGAGCTCTATGGATGGAGGGCGCCTCCTTCAAACTATTCATCTGTGTGACCGAGGGCTCATGCCCACGGCCGTAACCAAATCATGGCTAAGAGTTGAGCGTGTAGCCCCGGAACTTGTCAGGGAATCCATATGACCAGGACCTTGGAACCCTTCTCTAGGTCCGAAAGGAGCTAAATTATCTTGGCTTCAGGACTCTGGGAGTTTGGAGCTCAGGGATGTTATAACTTTACCACATGCAAAACCAACTGAAGGAAATCTGCTGGTACGGTTACCAGAGAGGTTGACCGACATTTGGAGGTTTCCTTAATTGTGACCATGGGATTTGTCCCATCGTTAAACCATGATCAACTTCTCAGTCGCGAAATAACTTGAACCGTAGATTTGAGGATATTCAGGATCTCCCCTGACCGTTGGATTGACGTTGTGTTCATTCAACGTTGACCAACTTCGGGAGTAAAAAGGAAACTAAACAACCAAACCCCTGGACGCCAAATTCGTAAAGCGACGAGGACCGTTGATCCAAGGAGGATTCGAGATCTCTCTTGACCATTGGATCTAGACTGTGGTCAGTCCGACGCTGACCACTCCGAGAGTAAAAGGGAAAATAAACATCCAAACCCCTGAACGTCGAAGTCGCGAAGCGATGAGGACCGTCGATCCAAGGATTCTTCAAGATATCTCTTGACCGTTGGATATAGACTGTGATCAGTCAGGCCCTGAACACTCTGGGAGTAAAAAGGAAACTAAACAGCCAAACCCCCAAACATCGAAGTCATAAAGCAATGGAGGTTGTAGATCTATGGATCTATGTGGACCAATCTCGACCATGGGATAAAAGTGTATTGGGAGGTTGTTGGCTGGAGTTCAACTTCGAAGCTCCTGGTGATTTTGTGGGTAGGAGAGGTTGGAGGCTCCCGTTAGCTGTCAGTCTATAGTGACGTGGCACGTTGACGTCACCTAGGGTGATGTGGACCCATGTTCGACATGCCACGTGTCACCTTGATTCATGCTTTTTACATGCCTTATATGTCAATTGGAACGTGACACATGTCTCCCATTGATAGGGCCACGTGTCATCTATGTCCTTTGTTGCGTGTCAACCCCCTGTCACATGCTCACTTGGCTTAATAGCTGGTGGAATATCCGGGGCACCGGGAGTTCGGGAGTTTGGGAAACTTGGGATGCTGGAACGTTGGGGTTAACTGGCCGAAGGACCAAACTTACCTATCCCTGCCTCTGCATTTAACGTGCCACCACGTGTAAGTGTGGACCCTTTGGGAGTCCGGGGTTTCGAAACTCCGGAGGTTTGGTGTGTTATATTGGATAAGTCGAAAGGGACGAAGGCCCGGATTTACTTTCCCGCTCCTGCAAGCTGTAAGAATAATTTAAATACAATTAATTAACTAAGTGGGACCCTCTTCGTAGCTTTGGCATTCAATAGTTTTGGGGTATATTTATAAGAGCATGGGGAGGAAATTTCACCGAAGTCTGGAGACTTAGGTGCTTATCGAAATTAATAATCCTAAGTACTCCTCTGAAGTCTTTAGTTATATTATAATATAATTCAATAGAATTATATTATATAATATGATTAATGAAAGAACAAATTGGCAATGTTTAATTAAATTAATAGGCCTATAAGAGCTAGAAAATATTCAACCTCGAGTTGGGAAAGTCTTTGTATGCTATGTTGAGGTGGCATGGCAGATGATAGGGAGCCACATGGATGCCACATGGTGACACGAGATGCTAGTTGGTAAAGGTCTAAAGAAATTTGAAGGGCCATAAATTTCGGTCTAGATCTCGGATCTGGACAAACTTACAGTAGTTGGAAATCTCTTGACGAGCAGAAGATGATGGAGGTCTCGGGAAGAGGATTTGAGATGGTTGAGAAAAAGTGAAAAAAACTTATACCCCATCTCTTAAAAGGATACCTAAGTGGTTGTGTGTGTGACAGACACACATCATCTAGGTCGTTTGACCAAGCTTAAATAGTCGGGTACATTGGAAGAACATATCGCTTCTTTTGAGCAATTGGATTTCTGAATAGACGATAGGTTCGACACCTTCCATGAATTCTTTATTAGTGGACTTGAGGATGACATTTGAGGCCATGTCCTAATGGCTCGCCCCCAGACTTGGCTTGAAGCTACTCATCGCACCAAAGAAGCACAACATGTAGTCTCTTCCCAAAATAGAAAACCATCCTTTATCCTTGCTCCCGACCCACAAATCCTACCCCTCCTTCCACTCCTCTTAAGATCCACAAATTAACCAAGGAAAAAATGTTTGAACTCCAACTTAAGGGTCTTTGTTAGAACCGTGATGATTTATTTTTTCTAGGGCACAAGTGTAAGGCGAAAAAGTTTTTTATGGACATTTATGGACATTTCTAAAGAGGATATTGATGCTTCCCATTTTGAAGATCTTCCCCGAGCAGATAATCATACCTTTCCCTCTGATCCACCATAAGTTGAACCATTTATCTCATTGAATTCCCTCACTGGTATCTCTACTCCCCAAACCCTTAAGTTAATTGGTTATATCAAGCATAGTAAAGTCATAATACTAGTTGATAATGGTAACACCCACAATTTTATTCATCACCGCATTTCCCACGAGACCATGTGTTATATCCGTGCAATCATCAATTTTCAAATCATAATTGCTAATGGAGGTTCCATGAAATGTGGGGGGCGCTATGAAAATGTGCACTTGCAAATTGGTCATTACCACCTGAAATGGCATATGTTTTCTATTGACATGGGCGGTTGCAAAATTCTTCTAGGTGTTGAATGGATACGCACACTAGGCCCCATCACCATGGATTTCAAATAATTAACCATGAAATTCCAATAAGACAGAAAAAAATATCGGTTCCAAGGCATCACAACAGGCGACCCCGAAATCATATGTTCCTATCGAATGGAGAAACTACTCAAAAAGGTCATTTTGGCATTATTGCACAACTCCATGCCATTCAAGCAGTTGATACCTCCTCACCTATTGTTCGTCTGACATACAGTATGTCCTGTCCAAACACAAATCTATTTTGACAACCCCCTAGGACTTCCTCCTTCCTATTGCACCCATGATCATTCCATTTCCCTTGTCCCTGGCAATCTTCCTCCCAATGTTCACCCTTATCATCAACCATTTTCCCAAAAAAATGAAATTGAGAAAAATGTTCAGGAATTGCTAGTGGTGGGTGTTATCTGTTAGCGCCATCATTTTTTCAGTTAGAGTTAGTCTTATTCGAGTCAAAGTCCTTGTGTCAAAGCGTCTCAGGTAAGGTACTGAACAACGAATGGGTCGAAGTCAGCAAGTGGCCGGTTGGCCCTTGGAGTCGGGAAGGGATGTTGAAACCAAAACATGTGTAAATGGTAAGCGTATTTTCCCAAAGAGACGAGTCCTGTCAGAAGAGAAGGTTTTATGTGCCAAAGGTCGAGGCAAGTTGTTAAATAGAAGTCCCGTAGGCAGATGAAGTGACCATCATCAACTCATTATGAAGTCAAATAGAATGAAAAATCACGATGCTCGTATCACATATGCTCTGCAACTCTTATCAATTGTACTTTACACGCCCCGAAGTGTACCCGTCGCGTGAATGTACTGCGAAAATATTCAGCTTGCTTCGAAACCTCCAGTCACCATGGATTCAGTGTCCTCTGGCACGATTCCATCTCTCGCTCACCAAATTACAAAGTCCAATCGTTCTGCGTGTATTATGTTCACTAGCCAAGTTTATGCTCTGTCTATAATTCTTCCTGCGAGGCCTGAGTTTCTCGTAGTTGGAAAGTCGATTGCCTTCAAATGTGTCACAAAATTGGGTCAATCAACATTACCGCCTCAGATCCATGCTAAATCCACCGTGCGCAAAACAGATACGCGTTTCACCATGGAAACATCCCAGAACATAAAAAAAAGGTGTGTGAAGTAGCATAAATGTGGGGCCCGAACCTCAAAGCTTGACGTTGGGTGAAGGAAGATCCAGATGTCATAGCATCTTTTGAACAGGTTGGATGCATGGTCTTTTGTAGGAAAATCCAAGGATTCAATGTAAAACTAGCGGAACAGTTTGCTCTCATATTCAACGGATTTCGAGCAGTAATTGCAGGAATCACTTTCTAGGTCACAGAGGAAACTCTATCAGCCGCGACGAAGTTCCCTCTGTGCGATGAAAGGTGGTCTAAAAGCATGCCTTTGAACGCACAGTGCTACAAGGATTTCATCAAACCAGACTGTTTAAATGGGAAAGTCGAAGCGGGCATTCCAGCCAGATATCTGCAAGAACCTTTTCAGAAGCTCCTTAAAGCAATTAGGAAATATTTCACCTGTGAGGGAAGTTTTGACAGAATACATTCGCATCACATTAGATTGTTGATGCATTTCACAGGAAGGCGACCATTAAATCTAAATTTTTTCTTGCACCAAAGCCTCCAAGAAATGGTAGACAATGCCTAAACTGAAACAAATCAGTCAAAGAAGAAACTTTCTCATGTCTCGTTGATTAAGTTGTTGATAGTTGAGGAATTGAGATGATTGAGGAATAACTGGGATTGGTTTCTACTCACAGCCAGCATCCCCAGGGATCCTAGAGGAGATTCCCATCTACCCGTGGAAAAAACAACATCTCATCGTGTGGAGGCGGAAATAGGAAGAGTCATGGTAGAAGGAAAGTCATTGGAAGCTCTATCCCCCCCGATACCCTAGAGAAGGGGTAGGCCAAGGAAGAACAAAGAAACTGACATCACCCAAGCCCCGAGCGAGCCGGGCGCAAAGTCCATCGTCGAAGCGTTACTCATGCATACCATTTAGTTGGAACCTATCGACGACCCAAGTCGAGAAGGCTGTGACAGAAGGAGAAGGGCAGACACTGAAGGCACAAATATTCATGAACCTTCGTAGCAGTTGAAGCAAGTGCAACTCTCTATTGTTGAGCTATACCAGGAGAATAGGGAGCTAAGACAATAGTTAGTAGTGAGGACCCTCGAAGCATCAACATCACATGGCTGAGAGGGAAACGTGACTTGGCTCAAGAGACAGCTCAGGGAAGCGCAAGATATAATCATCCAGTTGCGCGAAGCACAGAGGATGTTAGAAGAGAGAAGTGAAAAACACTTCGAGGAATGTGAACCGACCATGGAGAAAGTTCGCGCGGCTCTGGCTACTGCGCAGAAGAAGCTAAAAGGGAATGTGGTTCTACAAAGGCAAGTGATGATTATGAAAATGCGCAATTGGTCTCTCAGGAGAACACTTCGGGTATCAAAACTACAGTTGAGACTAGAAGCATGATTAACCGACTCTGTTTTTTGTCTTCTTATACATGGAGCGGATTTTGTTTCCTCGCGTCCTATTTCCTACCGGGAGGTAGGGAATCCAACATATACCCACACAGAAAACATATGACACACAGCGATAGAATCTCATCCATTGCAAAGGACATATGTACGTTGGGCGTGCGACAGTTTTAAGAAAGGCGTTGTTCCCTACCTGGAATCATCATTTTGGAAGCACCTCCGACGGTCTGCAGTCACCCGCCACATGAACACATCAACAAACGATCGTGTGGAAGAAATCAAGGCCGTTACAATGGGTGGCAGAAGTCTGACAGAGCACTTGATCGTCTAGATACCCTGTCAAAGGAAAGCATCGACACATCACTCTCTAACAACGAGATCTTTTTGATGACTGAACCATCGCGGCCAAGATGAGCGGTTATGATGTGACCGAGTACAGTTAGTTTCTATCTTTAGTAAAGTGCCATACGAAGAGTCATCTGAAAGAGAGTAGTCAGAGCCTAATTTCTAGGGATACTAGTTAGAGCGTAGGGTAGCCCGAGCGACACACCCTTGTCTATATATTCCATCTTTTCAATGTAAGTCAGGTTGGTTGGAAAAACAATGTAGACAGTGACTATTGAATGTAGCTTTTGATCCGATTGAAACTTAATGCAAAAGTCATGAAGCTTTGATGAAAAGATTCTAACGGTGGCAGTCTGATGTATTGTATTCTCTCTTTGTGTATGTGCTTTCATGTGTTCTTTATATTCATATATGTATTTTCTGTCTAAATCGGAACGTGATTTTGAATCTAGAATTCACCGCGCGGTGCTCTTGGTTCGCACCATTTAGACGAACTATGTTTCTTCTAAGCGAACTTCGAAATCATACCTAACGGTGCTCCGAGTTGCTTCATGTGTTCTTCTCTTGCCACACAGAACGATTTTTAACTGAAAGATTGTTGCTCATTTAGCCTTTATCCTCTCAAGTTCAGTCACTAAGTCATTTGTTTCTATCGTTTTCTTAAATTGACTCCATAACCGAAGGTCTTACTTTCTTTTGCCAATAGAACCAGAAATATTGTTTAAAGGTGTTAAATCTAGCTGATAGTTTAAAGCCATATCCTGTACAGAGACTAAGTCTCCAGAGAGAGCCCTCTCCAGGTCCGAAGGGCTAGTTTTGGACCTCAAATTTGGTTTGTAGGTTGCCTCTGTCATTCATTTTCTTAATCGAACGAAGTTTACAGAGCGCTAACATTCTGGCGTTGTTGTCGGGGACAAAATTGAATAAATTTTCCCTGGGAGAACGACTAAAGCTACAGTTTTGACCCTTGAGGGTAACAATGGGGAAAAAATATATATTGGTTGAAACCTTTACCCTGGTGACTCCAGTCAAAGAGACCAGTACCACATAGTAGCGCCATTCAGAAACCCTGGCTCCGAAGACCATTTATACCAGAGAAAATCCTGACCTGAACCCTGTAGAGCTTGTGTATGATTCTGAGGTACTTCTGCGTAGGGTAAGGGAGCAGGCGCAAGACCCTTTCTATTACCTAGATGGAAACTTGTCCTTGCCCAAGGACAGGGCACAAAGCATTGACAACCTCGACTTTGACACCTTGTTCAAACAAACTTTGTTTAGGTCTAAATCAGAAACCAACTTGGACCATATAGTCTTCGTCAAGGAGAGGTTTCGATCTCTGATACCAAACAAAGTCCCACAAATCTCAAACCCCCTTAGAGAAATGGCTGCTAGATTCCCCCCCTTGTTTTTCCAACTCAACTGCATGATTTTCCTCAGAACTATAGCCAGAGGATCAAGCTATATGACGCTAAAGGAAACGTATTTGCCCAAAAGAACCTAGATTGGTTCAACGATTTCGTTGATCTAGAATAGGTGGACCATGCAGACGCGAAAATGAGGTTGTTCGCGCAAAGTCTTTTAGGGGAGTTTAGAAAGTGGTTCAAGGCCCTCCCAACAACAAGCATTCCATACTTCCCCGTTTGAAATGTCTTTCATTGCTAGATGGGGAGACAAAAATAATCCTTTGCAGCTACTGACGCAGTACAACAATATGAAGAGAACGTCGGAGGAGATGGTGCAAGATTTTTCGACTCGTTTCATGAGGGTTTACAAATCAATTCTCGCAAAAGTCCAGCCGCCTCTCAGGGCTGCACAACTTCGATACGCCGACTCCTTTGATAGTGATTTTGCCTTCCTGTTGAGGGAGAGAAGATCTACAAATTTAGACACCATGATGAGTGATGCAATCGAAGTCGAGGTAAACCTGATGGCATCAGGAAAGATCAAACAAAGATTCAACAGAGGTGGGAAGAAACCCCAAGGGGATGCGCAACCATTGACTTCTCGACCCTTAGAGGATAAGTTCGACTTGATGATGAAGACGATGGAGAAGCTAATGGAAAGAATGTCTGTGGGAAACAAACCCGACGTCCGAGAACAACATGACCCCCATCCCAGGAATCAGAACCCTAGAGGATGTCCGGTCCCATAGATCAAGCAGAGGGAATAGAAAGACTAGGGCGACTAGCAAATAAGGCCCCCGTTCCAAAACAATTACATGGACGAAGAATTTCATCAGATGTTCCAAGATCAAATGCATTGCTGCAACAACAAAGACACACGCGTGTTCTTGATGAAGGGTGAACACGATCAATACATGAGAGAAAATGACAATATTATGCTCGAGACAGATGACACATTGTCTTGGGAAACAGAGGAATTCAGGAAGGGTTATCACAATGCCATCATGCAGTTCCAAAAGCAATACAACCTCAGGAGAAAAAAGGCATCTATAGAGTCTCAGCAGAGAAATCCCATAAGGGAGACTCAGCAGACAAATCCCATAAGGAAAACTCCGGCGGATATCCCTTCCACAAGCCGACTGAAGCAAGACAACCTGACCAAGGATGCGACGAAAAAGGCAAAGTCAAAGGAGCAGGCTCCAAGGAAAGCGCCAGAAACAAGCTGGGAGACGTGCGTCAAGGAGGTAGAAAAAGTCTCTTCCCCTTTTAACTTTGAGAACGAAATGGCCAATATTAAAATCTCCCTCCCTTTCAATGAACTCATCAAGAAAGGAGAATATCGAGATCAGATTATTAAAATGCTAAAGATGGGGGGGACTCCCGACACTTTGAATGTCCACGATGATCACCCTGCCATTTTATTCGGTCCGGGTGTGGAGAATACGGGTGATATTGAGGACGTTCCTCATTTCTTTGTCAATCTCAAGGTCCACGACATGACCTTGCATAATGCCATGCTGGATTCAGGCTCGTCGAACAATCTCATGCCCAAAGTGATCATGGACGAGTTGGGTTTGGACATCACCAGGCCCTATAAGGATATTTTTTTTTTTATTCAAGGAAAGTGAAATGTTTGGGTCTAATCAAAGATTTGGTTGTGTCGTTGGCCCAAATCCCTTCTAAGAATCTGGTTATGGACATGGTCGTGGCCGATATACCCCCTAATTTGGCATGCTATTATCCAGGTCATGGGTCGCGAAATTGAAGGGAACTCTGCAGATGGATATGTCGTACGCTACCATTCCTGTGTTCGACCAAGAGAGACGGTTATATAGAGAAGTACTACTGAAATACATGCTGAGCAGTAAAATGCAAATGAATAACCACCCTATCTACTTCATCGACACTAAGATCTGCTCCTCCATATTTTACAATGACCTGAGCTTTGAAGAGGAAGAATCGATAGTTGTCATGGTTGTCGATGATAAATCCGTGCGACGCGCAGCATAGTGCATAGTCTTGAGGAACCGCATGGGGAACGAGATGTGGAACATGAGTTTTGATGGAGCCGTCAGCAAGGAAGGGGCAGGGGTCGGCGTATGGATAAGTCCTCACAAGGTGGGCACAAAACTCTGCTCATATAAACTCACCTTCGACTGTACAAATAACATGGTTGAGTACAAGGCACTGATTTTGGGCCTGAGAGTTTTGAAAGAGTTGGGTGCAAAGAGGATAGCGGTGCATGGAGACTCTGAGCTCGTTATAAACCAAGTGAAAGGCATATACCAATCCAAGCACCCTAGGCCGAGAGCATACAAAAACCTAGTGCTGGACCTCCTTGAAGAATTCTCGTAGTATAATTTATCAGCGATCCCGAGGGGGCAGAATCAAATTGCAGATGCCTTGGCCACCTCGGCCTCAGTTTTTAAAATTCCCATTTTCCCCAACAGGAAGTATGAGATCGAAGTCAAACACAGGCCAACTGTGCTCGATAATTTCAAGTATTGGCAAGTGTTTGAGGATGACAAACAAGTGGAGATATTTCTCCAAATGAGCGACAAGTTCGCTAATATAAACATTGATGATGAGTGTTGTTGCGACGAAGATGAAAGCACATATGTGCATAGAAACGACGACCCTTTCCATAATTAGATAGCTGGGAGGGACATAGTAAAACTAAAGAACAATACCATCCCAAAAGGATTAGTTCCGTTGGAAAAGTTGTTTGATGAAAACGATGTGGCTAGAAATCCCAAGATCACTGCAAACGAGGCGGATGTCGAGGATTGCAACATCGGGACCCAGGAGAATCCGAAGATAATCAAATTATAAAAAATGCTCAGTCTGGAGGTAAAACAGGACTACATCAAGCTCATGAAGGATTTTCCCGACGTTATAGCTTGGAGTTATGATGACTTGAAAGTTTATGACATTAAAGTGATTTAGCATGTCATTCCTCTCAAAGAAGACCAAAATCCTTTTAGGCAAAAGCTAAGACGGATAAATCCCCTGCTTCTGTCGCTAATCGAAAAGGAGGTAAAGAAAGTTTTCGAAGCCAAAATCATTGTTTCTTTAAGGTTTTCGAAATGGGTTGGCAATCTGGTGCCTGTAAGGAAAAAGAGCGACTAAATAAGGTTGGGCATGGATTTTTTCAGAATTTGAACAAAGTGTCCCTCAAGGACAACTACCCATTCTCTAAGATAGACTATATCATGTAGAAGGTAGTTGGGTCCGAGAAGATGTCTATGCTGGATGGCTTTTCAGGTTACAATCAAATCATGGTACACCCAGATGATCGGGGAAAGACAACATTCACGACACCATGAGGGACATTCATGTATGCCAAGATGCCTTTCGGCTTGATGAACATGGGAGCTACCTTCTATAGGGCGATGGATATAGCATTTGTCGAGGAAAAGGATAGATTTATCGTGATCTATCTGGATGACATCACAGTGTACTCCGACTCTGATGAACAACACCTTGGACATCTGAAGAAGGTCTTCCAAAAGTGCAGGAAGTTCGACATATATTTGAATCCAAAAAAATCACATTTTGGAATGCAGGAAGGGAAACTGTTAGGGCACATCATCTCGAACGAAGGTAAAAAGATAGATCCCAACAGGGTAGAAGGAATCCTGAAAACCAGTGCTCCGTGTAGCAAGACGAAGGTGCAGTCCTTCCTGGGAAAGGTGAATTTCTTGAGAAGATTCATCCTGAACCTGGCAGAAATTATAAAACATATCACCAGCATGCTCAGAAAGGGGAATGAGATCAAATGGAACCCTGAAGCCAGGAGATCATTTGAAGATATCAAGGTAGCACTAACCAAAGCTCCCGTATTGGCCAGCCCAGACTTCATGAAGGACATCACCTTGTTCTCATTCACCTCGGAGCATACCATTGCTGGCGTATTGTTACAGAAAGACAATCAGAAATTTGAGAATCCTATAGCCTACTTCAGTAGGACATTGAGGGATTTTCCACTAAGATATGACATTATGGAGAAACAAGCGTACGCCTTAGTGAAATCCCTAAAGGAGTTCAGAACCTATGTACTACATTCCCACATTATCGCTTACGTGACCAACAAATCAGTCAAAGACATCCTGACTCATCTTGAACCTGAGGAAAGAAGAGGTAAGTGGATCGCGGCCATGCTGGAATATGACCTCGAAATCAAGCCCACAAAGATGATCAAGGGTCAGGGCCTCACAAAACTGATGGTGCAGTCGAACTGCGATGTTCTGGGAATCAACTTCATTGTTGATCTATCAGAGAATCCTCAAGAAGAAACAACTGCGTAGGTGTCTCAGAAGTTCATCGACTCACCTTGGTATACATACATCATTTATTTGTTGAGGAATCTGCAAGCTCCTCCGGGGTTAAGTAAGACCAAGGTCAGATTCTTAAAGCTCAAAGCTACTAAGTTATGTATCTTGGATAACTCCTTATATTGGAAAGATACGGGAGAGATATTGTTGATTTGCTTACTAGAAGATGGCGTAGAACAGGCTATCAGGGAATTCCACAAAGGCGACTTTGGAGGACATCACTACTGGAAAACCACTGTGAATAAAATTCTAAGGGCAGGTTACTATTGGCCCAGCATATTCAGAGATGTATACAAAGAAGTCTCCAATTGCCACGAGTGTCGGATTTTTGATGGAAGGAGAAAGCTGCAACCCCTGTCACTGAAAGCAATCTCGGTCGAAGCGTCATTCATGCAATGGGGCATGGAATTTATAGGAGAGATTCATCCACCATCCTCAACACAACACAGATGGATACTTACAACCACATATTACTTCATGAAATGGATCGAAGCAATTCCAATGAAGCAGGCTACTGACACGGTCGTCATTCAGTTCTTGGAGACCAACATCCCGTCTAGGTTCAGGTGCCCTATCAATATCATCACGGATAACGCGACCAAATTTATGTCTAAGAAAATGGAGAAATTTTGCAAGGATTACGATATAACCCTGGGACATTCTACAACGTATTACCCACAGGGTAATGGGTTAGCATAATTGTCGAACAAAAGATTAATTGGGATCATTAAAAGACTCTTGCAGAACAACAAGAAGGCCTGGCATAATAAACTCATTTATGCGTTGTGGGCGGACAAATTCACTACCAAAAATTCCATCTCCACGTCGTTGTTCCAAATCGTATATGGCGCGGACGCGATTTTCCCTACCTCACTGGGATTGCCCATCAGGAAGCTACTACAAGAGTAGGAGACCGAGCCAGATGACACACAGAGAAGGATAAATCAGTTAATTCACACACAGGAGATGAGGAAGCAGGTCTACAACCGATCACAACTTCACCAAGATAGGATGAAGAAAACTTTGGACAAGCACTCTAAATAGGAGGAATTTCAGGTGGAGGATCTAATGCTAAAGTGGGACGCGAGAAACAAAGATAAGGGAAAACACGAAAAATTCGATCATCTTTGGACGATCCCTTTCAGAATCTGCGTGTATCACGGGAACAACACATATCTGTTAGAAGAACTTAATGGAGAGTCCACTGGTTGGGGGCCTTTAAACGACAGGTTCCTCAAACATTATTTGGTGCAGTAAGGTCCGTTTAAGTTTCATGTCATTGTAAATAGTCATTTTTATTTTTGTTTTCAAAGAAGGCATTTCCAGTCAGTGTGTCAGCAGAAAATTGAAGCACGGAGTGAAGGCCCTAAGTTTATGCTGAATCTGGTCGAAACTATGTCAAGAAGGTTTAGGTTGTGTTTTTCTTTTCCGTTGTTTCAGAGTCTGGCAGTCAAATAAGGCCCAATGGTCATGCACTTGATTTGATGTTCTTTGCCACCTCACTATGAGGATAGCATCCCCGTTGGAGCCAGTTGTTAGCGCAGTCATTTTTTCAGTTAGAGTCAGTCTTAGTCGAGTCAGAGCCCGTGTGTCAAAGCGTGTGAGTTCAGGTACTGAACAATGAATGGGTCGAAGTCAGCAAGTGGTCGATTGGCCCTTGGAGTCAGGAAGGGATGTCGGAACCAAAACATGTGTAAGTGGTAAGGGTCTTTTCCCAAAGAGTCAGGTCCTGTCAGAAGAGAAGGTTTTGCATGCCAAAGGTCGAGGCAAGTTGTTAAATAGAAGTCTCGTCGGTAGATGAAGTGGCCATCATCAGCTCATTATGAAGTTAGATAGAATGAAAAATCATGGCGCTCGTATCACATATGCTCTGCAATTCTTATCAGATGTACTTTACATGCCCCGAAGTGTACCCATCCCACGGATGTAATGCAAAAATCTTCATCTTGCTTTGAAACCTCCAGTCACCATGGATTCAGTGTTCCCTGGCACGATTCCATCTCTCGCCCGCCAAATTACAAAGTCTGATCGCTCTGTGTGTATTATGTTCACCAGCCAAGTTTATGCTTTGTCTATAATTCTTCCTGCGAGGCCTGAGTTTCTCGTAGTTGGAAAGTCAATTTCCTTCAACTGTGTCACAAAGTCGGGCCGATCAAGATTATCGCCTCAAATCTGTGCTAAATCCACCACACGCAGAACAGATACACGTTTCACCATGGCAACATCCCAGAACATAAGGAAAGGTGCACGAAGTAGCAGAAATGTGGGGCCTGAACCTCAAAGCTTGACGTTGGTAAAGGAATATCCATATGTTAGAGCATATTTTGAACATGTTGGATGCATGGTCTTTTGTAGGAAAATCCAAGGATTCAACATAAAACTGGAGGAGCAGTTTGCGCTCAGATTCGATGGATTTCGTGCAGTAATTGCAGGAATCACTTTCCAGATCATAGAGGAAACTTTGTCAGCCGCGACGAAGATCCCTTTGCGCGGTGAAAAGTGGTCTAAAGTCATGCCTTTGGACGCACAATGCTATGAGGATTTCATCAAACCAGACTGTTTAGATGGGAAAGTCGAAGCGGGCATTCCAACCAAATATCTGCAGGAACCTTTTCAGAAGCTCCTGGAAGCGATTAGGAAATATTTCACATGTGAGGGAAGGTTTGACATAATACATTCGCATCACATTAGATTGTTGATGCATTTCACAGGAAGGAGACCATTAAATCTGCCTTTCTTCTTGCACCAAAGCCTCCAAGAAATGGCAGACAACGTCCAGACTGAAACAAATCAACTAAAGAAGAAAATTTCTAATGTCTCGTTGATTAAGTTGTTGATAGTTGAGGAATTGAGATCATTTGGGAACAACTAGGATTCGTTTCTACTCATAGTCAGCATCCCCATGGATCCCATAGGTGATTCCCATCTACTCGTGGAAAAAGTAACATCTCACCGCGCGGAGGCAGAAATAAGAAGAGTCGCGGTAGAAGGAAAGTCATTGGAAGCTCTATCCCCGCGACAGTTGATACCCCGGAGAAGGGGGAAGCTAAGGAAGAACAAATAAACCGAGATCACCCAAGCCCCGAGAGAGCCGCGCACAAAGTCGATCGTTGAAGAGTTACTCATGCACGCCATTCGGCTGGAACCTATCGATGGCCCAAATTGAGAAGGTTGTGGTAGAAGGAGAAGGGCAGACATTGAAGGCATGAATATTCGTGAACCTTCGTAGCAACTGAAGCAAGCGCATCTTGCAATTTTTGAGCTATACCAGGAAAAGAGGGAGTTGAGACAACAGTTAGCAGCGAGGACCCTTGAAGCATCAACATCACAGGGTCGAGAGGGAAACATGACTTGGATCAAGAGACAGCTCAAGGAAGCACAAGATACGATCATCTAGTTGTCCGAAGCACAGAGGATGTCAAAAGAGAGAAGTAAAAATCACTTCGAGGAATGTGAACCAGCCATGGAGAAAGTCTGCGCAGCTCTGGATAGCACACAGAAGAAGCTAAAAGGGAACGTGGTTCTGCAAAGGCAAGTGATGAATCTGAAAAGGTGCAGCTGGTCTCTCACGAGAACGCTTCGGGTATCAAAAATGCAAATGAGACCAGAAGCATGATTAACCAACTTTGTTTTCTGTCTTCTCAGATGTGGCGCGGATTTTGTTTTCTCGTGTACTGTTTCCTACCGGGAGGTAGGGACTCTGACAGATACCCGCGCGAAAAACATACGATGCGTAGTGATAAAATATCATCCATTGAAAATGATAGATGTACATTGGACGTGCGACAGTTTGAAGAAAGGCATTGTTCCCTAGTTGGAATCATTATTTTCGAAGCACCCGCGATGGTCTACAGTGACCTACCACATGCACGCACCAACAAACAATCGCGGGGCAGAAATCAAGGCAATTACAATGGGTGGCAGGAGTCCGACAAAGCACTTGATCGTCTAGATACCCTGTCAAAGGAAAGCATCGACACATCAGTCTCTAACGACGAGATCTTGCTGATAATTGAACTGTCGTGGCAAAGACAAGCGACTATGATGTGACCGAGTACAATCAGTTTCTATCTCTAGTAAAGTTCCATACGAAGAGTCATCTAATAGAGAGTAGTCAGAGCCTAATTTCTAGGGATAGTAGTTAGAGTGCAGGGTAGCCCTAGCGGCACACCCTTGTCTATATATTCCATCTTTTCAATGTAAGCCAGGTTGGTTGGCAAAACAATGTAGACAATGACTATTGAATGTAGATTTTGATCCAATTGAAACTTAATGCAAAAGTCATGAAGCTTTGATGAAAAGATTCTAATGGTGGCAGTCTGATGTATTGTATTCTCTCTTTGCGTATGTGCTTTCCTGTTTTCTTTATATTCATATCTATATTTTCTGTCTAAATCGGAATGTGATTTCGAATCTAGAATTCACCGCGCGGTGCTCTAGATTCGTGCCATTTAGACAAACTGTGTTTCTTCTAAGCGAACTCTGAATTCATCCCCAGCGGTGCTCTGAGTTGCTTCATGTGTTCTTCTCTCACCACACACAACGATTTTTAACTGAAAGACTGTTGCTCATTTAGCCTTGATCCTCTCAAGTTCAGTCACTAAGTCATTTGTTTCTATTGTTTTCTTAAATTGACTCCATAGCCCAAGGTCTTACTTTATTTTTCCAATAGAACCAAAAATATTGTTTAAAGGTGTTAAATATAGCCGATAGTTTAAAGCCATATGATATATAGAGACGAAGTCTCCAGAGAGAGCTCTCTCCAGGTCCGAAAGGCTAGTTTCAGACCTCAAAGTTGGTTTGTAGGTTGCCTCTGTCATTCGTTTTCTCATTCGAACGAAGTTTACAAAGCTCTAACATTATCCATCCTAGTACCAACCCTTATTATTTTCATGTCATCATGATCCTCAAGAAAGAAGGCACATAGCGCATGTGCCTTGATTTTCGAGCCCTAAACAAAATTACCTTCAAAGATAAATTCCCCATTCATGCCATTGATGACCTTTTGGATGAAATGAGTGGTGTTTAGTTCTTTACCAAACTTGATCTATGTTTTGGCTACCACCATAGATGTATGAAAGATGTCGATATTCCCAAAACTTTCTTTCGAACACCTAAGGGGCATTATGAGTACTTGGTCAAGCCCTTCGGCCTATGTAATGCATCTGCCACTTTTCAAAGTCTCATGGATCATGTATTGCACCCTTTCCTCTATCATTTTATCTGAGTTTTCTTTGATGGTATCCTCATCTATAGTAAAACTTGGCAAGCTCATCTGACCCATGTGGATCAATTCTTACACTTACTGTCTCAACACAAACTCTTTCTCAAACATTATAAATATGCTTTTGGAGCTTTTGAAGTAGAGTACCTAGGCCATATTGTTGGTGAGGATGGTTTATGTGTGGATCCTCATAAAATAAAAGCTATAAAGCAATGGCCTCGTCCTCAAACTGTTAAAATTTTGAGAGGTTTCCTATGTTTAACAAAATATTATTGCAGGTTTGTTCAAAATTATGGAAAAATTGTAGCTCCCCTCACTTCTTTCCTTAAAAAGAATGATTTCAGTTGGACTCCAGCAACTGATTAATCCTTCCAAGCCTTGAAAGACGCTATGTGCATGACCCTTGTTCTGACACTGCCTGAATTCACCAAGACTTTTGTTCTGGAATGTGATGCTTCAGAGAAAGGCATTGGGGCATTTCTCATGCAAGATTGTAGACATTTGGCTCTCACTAGCAAACAACTATCTAAGAGACACTTGGGACAATCTACTTATGAAAAGGAAACATTGGCTATTCTACATGTAGTGGAACTCTACCGTCTTTAATTTCTTGGGCAATGCTTCCAAATTAAAATGGATCATCATAGCCTCAAATGTTTTTTGGAACAAAGAATTTCATCCCCTGAGAAACATAAATGGTTGACCAAAATGTTTGGCTATGATTATAAGATCATTTACAAGAAAGGAAAATAAAATCTAGTTGTTGATGCCCTTTCATGGAAATAGGAAAAAAAAGGGTCCTCTTTTCACTCTCCTTCATTGTATCAGATTGGTAAAAGGCGGTTTCCAGGAATGGTTCCAAGATCCCAAACTGTCTTGCCTAATCCAACAATTTCAACAAGATCCTCATGCATCTTCGGTATACTCTTGGCACAATGAGAAGCTTTGCTATAAAGGTCATATGTATTTAAGAAAATAGTCTCACCTTAAGTCCAATGCGCTCTCTGAACTTCATGCTTCACCAACAACACAACATTTAGGTTTTCACAAAACATATGAAAGGATCAAACATTATTTTTTTTCGGAAGGCATGAAACATGACATCCACACTTTTATGGCTAGATGTGATATTTTTCAATGCAATAAGGGCGAAACAGTCAAAATTCTAGGCACACTCCAACCTCTCCCAATTCCTCCTGCTACATGGATATATATTTCTATGGACTTCATTGTCGGATTACCCAAATCTAGCAATAAATTAGTCATCATGGTTGAAGTTGATCGCCTTTCCAAATATGCTCATTTATGTTCCCTCCAACATGTTGGGCATGTGTTATATTCTTTGCATGGCCAAACTTAGTGTTTGTGTTGTGTGGGGCATGTGGGGGAGGTTGCAGGGGCAGAGCCCCCGAAAATATTTTTTGCAGTTTAATGTGTATGTTTTTAGCGGTTTTTTTGGCACATGGTTTTCACTGATGGTTTTCTAATTCTAGTTAAGGAATTAGGGTTGTTGACTAATCCGAGTTAATCATTAAGGGTTTTTGGATGCTGCGAGATCCTATATATATTGTATTGCAATAAATAAAGATATATGATAACAAAATAATTAGAGGTGCGACTCTAAATAGGTTGTTAGTTTTCCCGGTCTGGGTTTCCAAGGTAAAATCTTTGTGTAATGTGTGTGTGTGCCATTGTATCTTTTCTGTTTTTATTAAGAATCCATTTGTAGTTGTTGAACAACTGAGAGGGGGGGGTGAATCAGTTGTTCCCGTGCTTAAACAATTATGCTTATTTTAAATTCTTCACAAAGCACTTAATGACAATCACAATAATGCAGGGAAATAAGCAATAGCACATTCAACATCAGTCACACATATGAGATACACAAGGACAAATATTTCCTAAGTAAACCCATAAAGAGTAAAAACCTCTTCTTCTTTATATGATAAGTAATCTTTACATTCTTTACATATTCATACATATGAGCACCAACTCATAATGAGGCTGCAACCTCTGTTTTGCAAGCTGCTACTTGCTGAGAGCACCAACTCTTTGGTTTCTCTAGAACCAACTAGAAGGAAGCACCAAATCCCCAAGTGTTCCAGCACCAACTTCCAATCATACAGGCACCAACCTGTAAAACAGAGACCAACAGTTCTCCCTTGCACCACCCTGCCACCCTTGTTTTTTTGGTTGCATCCAAAAGGAAGCTACAACTCCCTATGTTCAATCACCCACTTGAATCTCTGAGGACAACAATCCTCCCTAGCACCTCCCTACCACCCTACCATCCATTTTTGTTACTAAAACTTATTACAACAATATAAATTTCTTCAATGGCTTACCGGTCTCATCACTGTTCTGCTACACTGCGCTGCATTGTCTGCATCGGTGTCTTCTGCACATTCCTCTACGCTTTATGTCCTTCTGCCTTTATGCACTGTGTGCCAAATCCATTTAATGCACCATTCCTCTGCTCTGTATTTCATCTGCTGCACACTCCTCCTTTGGCATTGATGAATCCCTCTCAACAACAACAACCCCCATCTCTTCTCTGTTTTGCATACTTATAGTCTATGTGCACCTTGTGCATCCATCCCACCATGCTTCTGCATGCTCTCTCATGTCGAGTACTCTACCTGTTCATCATGGCAACTCTTCAACTTCTCTGGAAGTTAGATCCATCTATCAATTGCCTCTACGAACAGTCTTCATTCCACTGGCAGATTCCTAGAGACTCTTCAGCTCCTCTGATAATCACACAGAAGTCTCTTCGAGTCCTCTGGCAGAAACCATCAGTGGTTTCTAGCAGTTACATTGTGAACCTCCAACGACTGCTTCAGCAACTGAATCACCACTGTTCGATTGACTATTAAGAGCAACAATAGCCCTTAATCATACTTAAATTCTCTTGCACCATTGGATGGAGTTCGTAGGGTCTTGCGTTTTAATTCATATGCCCACTGGCTGTGACCGAGCGCTAAACAGGGTTTTGATTTCATGATCTTGTATCTCGGCATTCCTGTCATCAAGGATCTCGACACTCCAAGTTGCGATCACCGAGACTCCGAGATGGAGCCTAGCATCCTTAGCTTCTTCCCTTCACGTGACCACCAGTGGTGACCACAGGCTGTGCCAAAAGGTGATTTGTATTTCGTGAATTTAGAAACTTCATCGAGCCTGATCAACGGTCGAGATCTCCGATGATTCAACGGTCCAAATCTCATCGCGATCTCACATATCGTGATTCCTGTGATGAAGGGTCTTGATGCTCCAAGTCGCGATCGTCGAGACTCCGAGATGGAGCTTAACATCGCTAGCTCCTTCCTCTATCTTCCGCCGATGTAACCACTGGCTGTGACCACAGCCTTATTCAAAAATTCATTTCGCACTTTCGCATCTCAGGTATTCTGTGATGAGTTCTCTCGACTCTCCATGTCACGAACTCTGAAATAGAGCTTGGCTTCTCTAGCTCTTGATAATGTGACCACTAGATGCGACCACTCGCCAATCAAACGAGCACTTCTCTCCTTTGACTTTCCACTCAGCGAAACGATGATCTTTCGCCATGTGTCCTCTAGATCCAATGGTCCAGATCTTTATCGCGATTTCACCACTTCACAAGCATTCTTCATGCCTGATCAACAATCCACAATCCTTGGTGATCTGACGGTCCAGATCTTTTCGTGATGTTACATATTGTGAGTTTGAATCCCTTTCATTTGGATTTCTCGATTTGCGAAACTCTGAAACAACTTCTTCATGCCTGATCAACGGTCCACGATCCTTGGTGATCTGATGGTCCAGATCATTTCGCGATGTCGCATATCATGAGTTTGAGTCTCTTTCCTTTGGATTTCCCGATCTATGAAACTTCGAAACACATTCTTCATGCCTGATCAACTGTCCACGATCCTTGGTGATCTGACGGTCCAAATCGTTTCGCGATGTCGCATATCGTGAGTTTGAGTCTCTTTCCTTTGGATTTCCTGATCTGCGAAACTCTGAAACACATTCGTTGTTCTTTGATTGTTTTCCTCTTTTTGAGCTTACACTACTGATCTTACCATTATCATTGTGCTCCTGATCATGCGGATCTTCGCCATCTGATCATGTTGATCTTCGCCATCAATGACAAACACGCATACACTTACACTCTACACTGTCTCTTCTGAGCTTATGTTGTCCCTGTTTTTCCATCGCTGCATACTCTGATCTTGCCATCAATGACAAGCATACCTGCCTATAAATATGCCAACAATCTCCCCCTTTGACATTGATGGCAACCCTGAATGATTGCGCTAATCTGTTTGGACCTCCAACTGTAGCATCCAGTCTAGACCACTCCTTTTCTCCCCCTTTGACATCAATGTCAAAGAAAACACTCTCCCCCTGAGCTGTTGCAATATGTTTAGGAGGTATCAGATGTTCAACCAATACAAACTCCCCCTAACAGGATGGACTTGCTTAGATGTGAGATGGGATGACACCTAGCTTCTGTCAGAGATATTCAAATGGTGTCTTAGCTAGGGGTTTAGTAAAGGTGTTTGCAATTTGTTCTGTGGTTGGAATGTAATGGACCTTAACAACCTGATTGGTGACCTGCTCTCTCAGAAAATGGTATTTTATGGGAATATGCTTGGTCTTTGAGTGGAGTACATGATTGTTAGACACACTGATGGCACTAGTGTTATCACAATGAATTGGGATCAGTGCTGCGTATTTTACCTCCAAGTCTGCAAGTGTCTGAATCATCCATAATACATGAGTGCAACAGGTAGCAGCAGCAATGTACTTTGCCTCTGTAGTCGATAAAGAAATGGAACTTTGCTTTTTACTAAGCCATGCAACTAATGAGTCACCCAGGAAGAATGCTCCTCCACTGGTGCTCTTTCTCTCATCAACACAGTTTGCCCAATCTGCATCTAAATAGGCAGTTAATTGAAAATTCTGATTGCTGGGATACCACAGACCATAAGTCATTGTTTCTTTCAAATACCTGAATATCCTTTTGACAGCTTGCAAATGACTCTGTTTAGGTGCAGACTGAAATCTTCCTACCATTCCAACAACATGCATTATGTCTGGGCGAGATGTTGTGATGTACAGTAGGCTGCCTATCATTGACCTATATGAACTTTGATCAACATCAGGTGAGTCATCCTTGCGTAATTTGCATCCAATAACCATAGGTGTACCCACAGGTTTAGAGTCTTCCATTTGAAACCTTTTCAACATTTCTCTTAGATATTTTTCTTGAGAAATAAACATCCCTTCAGACCTTTGAGTAACTTGCAGACCAAGAAAAAATGACAGTTCACCTATCATAGACATTTCAAACTCATACTCCATGGAAGAAGCAAACCATTTTACCAATGAATCCTTAATACATTCGAAGATGATGTCATCTACATAGACCAACACAATGAGCAAATAATCACCCTCTGTTTTGATATATAGATTGTTGTCAATTGTTCCTCTCTTGAACCCTTTTTCTTTGAGATACGTATCCAGTCTGTGATCCCAGGCACGAGGAGCTTTTTTTAACCCATATAAAGCTTTCTTCAGCTTGCATACTAAGTCAGGGTTATCAGACAGTTTGAAACCCTCTAGTTGTTCCATATAGACTTCTTCACTTAAATCTCCATTTAGAAAAGTTGACTTGACATCCATTTGATATACTTTAAACCTTTTATGACAAGCATAGGCAAGAAACATTTTGATAGCTTCTAATCTTGCTACGGGCGCAAATGTTTCATCAAAATCCAATCCTTCTATCTGAGCATACCCTTTACAGACCAATCTTGCTTTGTTCCTGACAACTTGTCCTTGCTCATTCAATTTATTCTTAAAGATCCATTTGGAGCCAATGACATTTTTACCTTCAGGTCTATGAACCATCTCCCACGTATTGTTTTTCTCAATCTGATCAAGTTCGTCATTCATTGCTTTAACCCAATGGTCATCTTTGCTAGCTTCATTAAAATTCTTGGGTTCCAGCATGGATATGAAAGCTATCTGTGATTGTTCAGTGTTTTTTATTAGCTTTCTCCTGGTTTGTACACATTTGTCTTTTTCACCAATTATCTGACTTGCAGGATGATTCTTTTGAGTGATTCTGGAAGAGGAATTTGAAATTGTCTGTTGAATTGAGTCTGTCTGAGTATTTGTGTCTTCATTTGATTCAGAGTCTTTGTTTTCTGATTCTTGGACCTGTTCATCTTCAACTTTAGTTGTGTCTTCTGTAGAAGACTTGTTACTGTACACCTCTCTTGCTGGGATTCCCTCATCAACTTTTATGTCAATACAGTCAACCATTTTATGCAGCCTATTATTATAGCATCTGTATCCTTTATTGTTTGTAGCATATCCTAAGAAGATGCCTTCATCAGCCCTGTCATCATATTTGCCAAGGTTCTCATCATTATTCTTTATGTAACATTTACTCCCAAAGACTTTGTAGTGTTTAATTGAAGCAGGTCTCCCATACCACAGTTCATAAGGTGTCTTGTCACTTTGTGGTCTGAGGTGGGCTTTGTTAAGAACATGGACTGATGTGTGTATTACTTCTACCCAGTAGGTTTGACCAATGTTCTTCTCATTCATCATTGACCTGGCCATTTCCTGCACTGTTCTGTTTTGCCTCTCAACTACTCCATTTTGTTGTGGAGTTCCTGGGATGGTGTATTCTCTCTTGATCCCGTGCTTATCACAGAATTCCTTGAAGTCACTTGATACAAACTCGCCTCCTCGGTCGAATCTTTCTACCTTTAACCTCTTGCCTGTTTGAGTCTCAGTTAAAGCCTTAAATATTTTAAACTTCTCAAAAGCTTCAGCTTTCTCCTTGAGAAAGGCAACCCAAGTAAGTCTGGAGTAATCATCAATAATCAACATGAAGTAATTTTATTTCCCTATGCCTTCCTTTCTTGATGGTCCACATAAATCCATATGAACTAGTTGGAGTGGTTTCTCTGTTGAAGTAAAGCTCTTGGACTTAAACTGTGTCCTGGTTAGCTTTCCTACTTGGCAGGGTTTACACATTGAATCTTGGGGCTTTGATATTCTCTGAAGATCTTTTACTGCCTCGATATTTTTGAGTTTGATTAAGTGGTCAAAGTTTAAATGTCCAAGTTTCCTATGCCATAACCAGCTTTCATCATGTTTTCTTAGATGACACTCTTCTCTATTTTCTTTTAGCACATATACATTATTTTCTGTCCTTATGACTTTGGCCACCACTTGTCCTGAGTTTACAAACTTTATCTTGCAGTCCTTGGATGTGAACACCACTTCACATCCTCTGTCACACATTTGACTTACACTGAGCATATTATGTTTCAGCCCATCTACAAGTAGAACATCTTGGGCTTTTCATTTTCCATTACTTAAACTCACCATCCCTTTACCCTTTATCTTACCTGGAGCATCATTTCCAAAGGTTACGTTTCCTAATTTGCTTTCACTTAGAGATAGAAACTTACCTTTGTCTCCCGACATATGTTTGGAGCATCCACTGTCTATATACCAAGGGTTTGTTTTTCTTTGAGCTGACAACACTAATCCACACTTGTCACTTTTTTTCTTTTTCCACACCTTGATATTTTTAGCTGGGGAATTCAAATCTGGTTCATAGTTCCTTAATCGATAGTCAACAGATTTATGTCCATAGTTATGACAGATGTAACATTCAATCTCATTGTTCAATACGTCAAAATTATTGTTGCAGCGTTGTCTACTTATTGACTGTTGATTATTTCTTGACCTCCTTAGTTGCATGTCTCTAAACTTAATTTGGCAATTTGCAATCTGTGAAGGTTTGTTACTTGGCTNTATCATTCTTTGTTGTGGCAAGTATTTATTCCTTTGAAATCTTAATTGCTCATGTCTAAGTCTTAAGGAACAATTTACAACTTTGTGACCAAAGTTAGAACAGTAGAAACAATAACCATAGAAAAATTCTTTGTACCTGGAAAATGGTTGTCTTCTTTGAGCAAATCGATTTCTTCCATGCTGATGACGCCTTTTAGCAGGGAGCGCACTATTTCCTTGTTCTACAGATTCAGTCCTGGCACCTTTTTCTTTACTCATCCTGGGAGGCTGGTTGTCTTCCTTTGTTTCTGTAGGTTTGTTGTTGACATTGGTTGTAGATTGATAAACTTGAAGGGTTCTTCGTTTCTTGGCTTACCACTACTTGATCCCTCTTCATAACCCAAACTAGTTTTCATCTTTGGATTCCTTTGTTGATTCAGAATGGTGGCTAATCCTTCTGAGGCTTTGATACTTGACAGATTTTGATTATACAAGGCTTGAAACTTCTCCATCCCTTTCCTAGTTTTCACTACTTCTTGTTCTAAGGCTTCACATCTTGCCTTCTTTTCTGATAACTGTCGTTTCATAATGTCTTCAATTTTCTTTGCCTCTTCTAATTCCACTTTTAGTAGGATAACGTCTTTATTAGGTTCTTTATTGTTTTTCTCGAACTGTACCAGCAATTGTCTTTGCTTTCTATTCTTAATTCTTAGTCTGTTAATCTCTTCCAGTGCACTGATCAGTTCTCCTTCCATGTCAACCACAGCTTCTTCTTCATTAGCATCACATCATGTGCTTTTATTATCATAATCCTCTTTGGCCATAAGTATGAAATCATTTAGTTTATCTTCAATAGAGGAGTTTGTCTTCATCATCTGAAGGATCATCATCATTGTTTACGCAAAGACTTTTCTTCTTAAAGTTATTCTCTTTAAATAAATTTATGTGTTTGTGCTTCTCCTCATCATCACATGTCTGGTCCTTTCTTTTGTGGGGACATTTATTTGCAAAATGACCTATCCTACCACAGCGAAAACATTTGAAAGGCAGTTTACCTTTGTATTTGCCTGATCCCTTCTTCAGTCTCTTCACAAATTTTGCTTCAATTTCATCAGGCTTAGAATCTTCATTCTTGTCTGCCTTAAATGATGCTTCTCTGGAGGTGGGTTTATCTTTAACTATTCTCATTTCATATGCAGTCAATGTTCCTAGAAGTTGATCAAACTCCAAGGTTTTTAGATCATTAAGTTCTTCTATAGCAGAGACCTTCGGATTGAACCTATCTGGGAGAGATCTCAAGATTTTCTGAACTAAAGAAGGTTCATCAATATTTTCACCAAGTGCTTTCATTGCATTTACCATTTCTTCTACTCTCAGAAAGTATTTTCCAACAGTTTCATCTTCTTTTATGTTCAGCTATTCAAACTGCATTCTGTAGGTTTGAAGCTTGGCATCCTTTACCTTCTCATTACCTTCATAACTGCTAATGAGTTTGTCCCACATTTCTTTGGCAGTTCCTAGGTGCATCACTTTTACGAATTTTGCTTCTGCAAGCCCACTCAAGATAGCATTCATAGCCTTAGCGTTGAAGCTAAATTCTAGCTTGTCATCCTTATTAGCTAGTACAACTGGCTTTACATAACCAGTATCTACCACATCCCAGACATCTGGACCTAAAGC